>VWYH01002398.1:141250-262906 GCA_013399365.1 Pampusana beccarii | reverse complement strand
CCGGCGCTCCGGCTCCCGCGCGGCGGCAGGTGCGCGCGCAACGCCCTCAGCTGCGGGGGCGGGGGGGGAGGTGAATGGAGGGGGACGCACCGGCAGCGCCCCACAAAACGCCGCGCGGCCGCCGAGCAACAGCGAGGGAACGGCGGCCGCCGCCCTCGCCAGGCGCGGAGCGACCCTCCTCCTCCTCCCCCCGCCGCCGCCCTCCCGAGCCACGGCGCCGACTGCCGCCGACATCGCGGCCCTGACCCGCCGCCCGCTCCCCGGCGCCATTTACCGCGCCTCCCCAGGTCGCCCCCTCCCGCGTCCCCCGCTGCCGCCCGGTTCCCACCGGGCCCCGCTGCCACCTCTCCGCCTCGGGGGAGCCGCTCGGCCTCAGCCCGCGCAACCTCAGCCCCCCGGAGCGCCCGGCCGCCGCACGCCGCTCTCCTGGGGCCGCCGCCGCCCTCAGCTCCACCACTCAAAATGGCGGCCGTGCACGGGAACGAGGCTCCGCGGAGCAGCGCCGCGCTGCCCCCTCCCCCCGCCCGCCTCCAGCAGCGCCGCTGCCCTCGGCTCCCGCAGGCGGGCGCCGGCCCCAGCACCGGCCTCAGGGCCGCAGCTCCCGCTGTGACGGCCAGCCTGCCTGCAGGCGACCCGGCCGGGGCTCCCTCAGCCCGCTCTCCCCTCTCCACTCACCAGAAGGCCCTCGCACACCCCTCGACGCGCCCCAGCAGGAGCTTCTGCCGGAAAAGAAGCTCCTCCTCGCCTGCGACCGGCCGGCGGGCTCGCAACCTACGCAACCGAGACGGGCAGGTCGGCGTCCCGGCCGCGCAAATCTCGCGATAGCCACGCCGCGCTCCTCAGCCTGGGCGGGGCGGGCGCCGGCACATGCGCGCCTGCGGCAGGGAAGAGGCGGGCGCGCATGCGCGGCGAGCCGGGCCGTTCCCGCCTGTTTCTCTCACGGCCCCCGGGGCGCACGCGCCGTGGGGCCGGCGGTCGCGCGGGCCCTGTGTTTGGCGCCAAGCGGGAGCTGCTCTGGGGGCGCGCGCGCGGCCGGGTTTCTCGAGCGCTCCGGCGGCGCGTGCGCGCGGCGGTTGCTCGTGACGGCCGCTCTTAACGGCTGTCCGGGCAGCGCCTCACGCTCGCGGCGGGCGGGCGTCCCTTGCAGTGTGTGTTGGTCAGGGTGTTCGGCTCCCCCGGCTCGGGGGGGCTATCGGGAGGGTTGTCCGCTGTGGCACACGCGGTGACTGCCCGCTTTGTCCTCGCCTTTGCAGCTGTGGGAAACCTGCGGCAGGCCGGGCTCGGGGGAACCTCGCACAGCCCCTGCCTTCGTTAATGTGCCCCCGGGGGACAGGCTGCACTGGGCGCTGTGGTGGAGGGGCCCGTTAGAGCGTTCTGGAGCTGGTAGCAAGCGGTCCAAGACGGAGGTTAAAATCTGTGTTAAGGGAGTTAAAAACAGTCGGTGCTGAACGCTGGGGGAGTGGAAGGAGGCTTGAGTGCTCGGAAGTGACGGGACGTGGGGGGGGCGCTGGCTTCTACCGTTAGGGAAATATTAACTTAAGGGTTCTGAGTCTGTTTGGGGGTAAAACTGCTTAGAAAATACCTTGCAGAAAACCACTGAAGGCTAAATAGACGCAAACGACAATGCAAATCCCCATTTTTACGGTTGATGCATTTACCGACCGGCCATTTTCTGGTAATCCTGCGGCAGTTTGTCTGCTTGAAAATGTAAGTTTAAAAAATAACTATTTTATGAGGGACTGCAATGGCATTTTACCATTCTGTACTTGACCTGAGTGCTCAGAACTGCATTAGACTTTGCTTCCTTTACTCAGGAGTTCTGTTTGCAAGCGTAGTTTGCTGTTGCTCCAGAATACAGAGAAATTAGCACAGGGGTACTCCTTTCTCCGTCACAACGATTTCATACAAGATGTGTTTGTTTGTTTGTTTTTGTTTTAAGGATTTTTGTTCTCAGTTAAGTCAAAAAGAAATGGCTTAATTTCTTAATGGATTTAGCGTGAAATCTCAGGAAATGCAGTAACATATGATCAGTACTCAATAATTTTTTAATGAAGTGTTTTGATTTTGTGTGGATTTTTTTCCCTGTCCCTTTTTTACTTTTTTTTTTTCTTCCTGTCTTTATTTTTTTCTCTTTCTACGGGAGGAAAGAGGGGGAATATCAACCTGGATCTGAGCCTTTCACTGTTAGTGTGTTAGTTGCAGCTTTAGCCAAGTTTGAACAGTTTTTATTACTTCAAAATTGCACGGTAGTTGTCGTGCAATTGTCAGTAGTCATCCTCATCAAAGTGTTCTGAACAGTTGGTACAGATTGGTAGACTGCTGACAATTTCTACAAAAAACCTATTAAACTGCATTAGAAATTTGTAGGCCTTATATTATTTGTATGGTAACACTGGATGAAAATTGTAAGTTTGAAAATATATGCAGAGCGGTTAAATCTGGTAGCTTTTACTGACAGTATGATTCCTTCTAAATGTTCCTAAGCCTATCTAGAGCTTACACAACACAGCCTACTTAACCAGATCAGCTGAAGCTATGACTGAGAACATCTCACTTCAGAGGTAGTTTTGGCCCCCTAAGTAAATACTCCTTCTCAGAATGAACTTGCTTTAAAATGATGTGCTTCTAATTGCATTTTTATATTAATTTTACTTTATTACATTAATATATTGTGAGGGCAGCTTACTTGCATGTTGCCTTTGGAGTGTTGAAGTTTTTTCTGCGGTACCTGGGGCTAGGGGCTTTAGTTTCAAAGTTAAAGCTGAGATTCAGTTAAATCTGAAATTATGCTTTTCTTGTAAGCTTCAAGGAAGTATGGTGCAGCTAACAGCAATATTTCTGTTCTATGTTCCCTTCAGAGTCTCAGCAGACACTTTACAAAACCTGTTGGGAATAATGCAAGAATGGCAAAACAAGTCCTAGCTGTGTTTCAGACATGCCACAGGATGGCAGTATTTCAATGAAGTTATTTTTTTATAACACTTCGGTTGGCCTTTGTTCTGGTTCAGTGTCTTAGTATCTAATTGACAGTACTATTTTCCTGAGGAGAGAGGGTTGTTGCTGTAAAAAATTAGTATGTGTTTTCATTGTATAGAATTCACTCTGCAAATACAGGTCTAGGATACACATCAGCAGTTGTTTCATATCTGTAGTAGGGGATCATTGACTGAAAAGGACTAAAGTTATGAAGGGAAATAAGTGAAGTTAGCAGGGCAAATTTTTATCTGTCGGAAGTTGAACCTGGCCAGGTCCACTCAGTACTTTGTGTCCTTTGTGTTTCAATATTTTAAAGACCAGCTTCTCGAACCTGGCCACTCAGCATAATTGTGTGGAAAAAGCAACAGAACAAGGGTGAAACAGAATTTTATACAGTCACTACAGCTCATGTATCATGGAATCAGTGTGCACTGGCTTAAGTCTGCAGGCAGTTACAGCACAATGTAGTAAGCTTCAGAATTGTGGTGGGTTTTTTTTGGTTTGGTTTGGGTTTTTTTTTTTGTTTGTTTATCTCCTCTTAGCTTCTGCTGACTTAGCATATTGTTCTCATTGTTCAAAGAGCAGTATTGAGGGTACAGCTGTTAGTGCTGATCAGCCATCATGGCCATTGCTACAGACCTCTTGCTAGCATGGATTTTTCAGAGTTATAAAGAGAGAGTTGTAGTTATTTTTAGATTATGTTAATAAAGACTTCTCAGTGTGACTTTAATAATAACTTAAAAAAAAAAATTGTGTTCATTAAGACACTGAGTTTTGGTTTTTTGGTGATTTTATTTTCCAAGAATTTGTAAACTAATGGGACAGATACTAGAAATGCCTGTGTATCACAATGATTGAACTAGTTATCCCATTTTATTCCTAAAGATTTTCTTACTCTTGGAATTTTGAACTAAAAATTAATCTATGTTTTATTATAATGGAAAATGAAATGACTGTATTTATTTGACAGAAAATTTGATTCTGTCGTTTTTGGCCTGCTTTTAATTGAATTTGTCGTTTCATCATTAGGACTTGGATGAAGATTTGCACCAAAAAATTGCAACAGAAATGAACCTTTCAGAAACTGCTTTCATCAGAAAACTGCAACCTGGAGATGACTTTACCAAAAGTGAGTGGTTCTATTTACCCACAAAAATCTCTTACAAGGGAACAGGAAGACACTGGGTGCATTTATAAGGAATGGTGATAATTTGAATGACAGCCAAAGCAAAATCTTGGAGTTGTAATGTATCTTAGGCGTTTTGCACATGCATTCTTTAAAGTAGTTGTGCTCCATATCAAATTCATTTTACAATACACAAACATACATTATTAATAAATTAAATCATCTGTTTTAGTGCCGTTTACTAAATAAGCAAATTGTACATAGAAAATCTCCTTAAAATGCCATGCAAAAATCTTCAATTAATACTTCCATTACTACTAATAATCTCCTGAGATAATTTCTTATTATACAAGCAGAAGAACAGAGATGGAACATGCCTATTCTATATGCAAAAGACTGCGAAGTGAGCAGAATCTGGTTTGGCCATTCAGGAAATCATCATTGGTGTAACTGTAAGCTAACATTTGAGTTTATCACAAAATCTTGTAAACTGTCTGTGGAGCAAATACTGGAAAATGCAGATTTCCAACAAAACTGTGAAATCTGAAGTTGCCTAAATCAAGTGCATTAGGCTGCTTGTTTGATTGGTTTCAGTGGAGGGACTTCACTAGTATTCTTTGGTAAGGCATGTATATATGATGTGAGAGGAAATGGAGAGGCGCTGGACGAGACAGAAAATATCAGACAAATACATACTCCGGTCAAAATTGGTTTGTGGCTTAGTTTTCAGCTGAATCAGTTTGCTGAATCTGCTCACTTTGCAGTTGTGTGGTGGCATGAGCCAAGGGGCTGGAATCCCACTAGCCTGGAGTTACATTCCTGGTTAAGGTATTGTGATGACATGCCCTCGCTTTGGTATGACATAGTGGCAGAGAGAGTGAAACAGCTTTGGGATTATTTGCTGTCTGAAAGAGGCCCTAGAGCAGAATGCAGAGAAACTGTTCTGTATAATTTGATTGTTCAGGGACTGTTTTGTACAGTCTCTGTAATTAAAGAGGATTTTCTTAAAGTATTAACCGTCATCGCTTACTCCTATTGTTAATGAATTGGAATTTGTTTAAGAGTTAGACTAATTGCTTGAATCAAGTGATAATACACTTCATTTTTCATGTTAGCACCTTGCCAGTATGTTTAACACATTTATTTTCAAGTCATCCATATCCAACAGCATATAAAATGCCAGCTTCTTTCTCATTAAAGTGCTTTTGATATTAAAGGGGCTAGAGTTTGTGACATCAGACCCACACAGCTGCCAAAGAGATGCACAGTTTTTTGAAGGAATTTAGCTACTGAGCTATACCTGAGAATGTGTGTATTGAGGTGTGGTGGGAGTGAGAAGAGACCAGGAACTTTAGAATGTCATTTATGAGACTATCATCTGCTTCTGGAACATTAATTGGTCTAAAAAGGGTTCCTGGACAAAAAGTACGTTTTTGCAGAAGTATGAGTTTGTGATGAGTGCATTTCATTTAATTTTTAAAAATCTACATTATTTTAGGGATACATTGGTTTATGAGAGTACAAAATGTCTTCTCAGTCTGAGTACAGCTCTATGTCTCAAGCATCCAGGCAGGTGTTCTGGGTTGCAGAGCTTGTCTGTCTCCAGTCGGTCATGGCTGCCTCTATTTCTGCTTCCAGCCACAGTTTCCACTTGGAGTGCATTAACACCACAGGGCAGGCTCACAGCTGGGTTCTGTGTCTGCCCTGTCTCAGAGCACTTCTCTGCACATCCATTAGTTTCGTCCACTTGGTTTTGTTGGGATTCTATTTGTTTTCAATAGATAGGGGTCTCTAATGCACTAGTTTTTCACAGAGACAATGACAAGAGTTGTTTGGGCGCTTTTTTTTTTAATATAATTTGGGTTTTTTGTACCTTTTAGTCATGCTTGTATGGTAATTATTCACTTGAAATATATTTTTGTAAGCATTATCCTAAATGCCATTGTGCAAGGACTCTGCAAAAGCTACAGGAAACCAAATATAGTGCATTTGGGTTCCATTTTTTTTAAACAACAGATAGAAATATGATTTCTAGTGAAATGAAGGGTCAGTATTTATTAGAGGCTTTTACCAGACTTGGCTGGTGGTTTAAATAAAATAATTCATAACAGACCTAACTCTGATACAGATTCCATTGTACCAACAGAACTATATTTGACCCCTAGAGGGTAACCCAGGCTGCAGGTGTCTGAAGATCATGGCTGTGACATTGTAGGATTCCATAATACACAAGGACACAGAAGCTTTATATTCTAAATTCTCTACTGTATTACAAATTACCACAAAATCGCCACTAGCAAGTATACCTATGATTAATAAATATATACCTCAAGTTATTACAACTTATTATCAGTGATCGGTAGTACAGCAGGAATTAAAATAGCAACCAGAATTGCGTGTATATATATATGTATATACGTGTATATATATATATGTGTGTGTGTATATATATGTGTGTATACATATACACATGTGTGTATATGTATACACACATATATATATATTACAGGTTACTAGAAACTTCTTGCTAGTCAATAATCAAACTTAACAATAATATCACAGTAGATATACTTATGATAGAATACTTAAATGTGAAGATATGGTACCGAGTACATTAAATAGATCCCAGAAGTGGGAGGACAAACCAAACCAAGCCCAGAGGGGGACCAGTAATAACAGAGTCTCACTCACTTCAAAGGTGATCTATGTCATGGAGTTTGGAGTCAGCCACGTGTCCCCAGCAAGTGTCCATGATCGCATAGTAAGTTCGCAAAGACTTGTTTAGGAAACGGAAAAATATATGCAGCACAGAAAGTCCTTAGAGAATGAAGCTCGATTTTGGGTAAAAATTATTTTTTATATCTGAGAGACATGAGAGAACACAGGACACCACCACTTCAAGAAGCCAACAGATGGGCTTATTTTCTATTTGTCACCTGAGACAGCCAATAGATGATGATGTTTTCTGTTCTCTCAGACCAATTTTTGTCTTTCCAGACTGTTCCTCTTCATTCAGTTAGAACAACCACTGGGCAGTTGCCAATTCTTACTTTCTCAAGATGTTTTCCCCTTTGTCTAGACTATTTTTCACCTTTTCAGGTGACAAGTTGCTGTTGCAGTTTGCTGGTTTTGTGCTTACCATTGGTATGTTGGCATATCTCTGTTTTCTAGCTACCCAGCAGTGCTTCAAAGGTGCCAGCTGCACTTCTTGGGGATGCTTCTGGTTCACAGGCCTGGTTCACGGGCCAGCAGGCATCTCTACTCTACAGCACCTTTGCTCTTGTAACAAAGTAGCTTTCCTCTTGTTAGTAGTAGGCTACTGTTGTTGACCTGACTCAAAAGGAATAGCTGTTCCAAAAATTAGTACAAAATAGGTTCCTAAAAGTGTGTTTAAGACCAAGACTCATTATAACATGCATTTTGATTAACTGAAGTGTTGTCACTCTGTATAGTTTTGAGATAAATTGAAGAAATTGACTTATTTCACTTAATAACACTAAATAATCTTTACTTTCAAGGTTCTCGCTTTGGACTCAGGTGGTTCACCCCAGCCAATGAAGTTCCTCTCTGTGGTCATGCTACACTTGCAGCAGCTGCTGTGTTGTTTCACATACAAAGTATGTTTACAAGCTATTAATTACTGTAACTTTGTAGAAAATTTGCTTCTAATTAAGTGACCTTTTTTTCAACAACAAAGGCAACTAAATATTCAGAACATTTAGACAACACATATGGAGATACCTTAGGTATTGTCTTTTACACTGCTCTGTAATTATAAGGTTGTAGCCTGGTGCTTATGGTTGGATTCTGGTGCCCTACTATTACTCTTATTTAACAAAAGTGCTAAACATGCAAATGTCATCTGGGAGAGGTACAGTAGAATTTGATGAATAGGAAATATTGCTTTTTCTGTTTAAAGGAAATTCTCATTCATTGTAGGAACATGCAGGAAAGATTCGCTGCAATTGCTATATTTATTAGCCTCAGCAGATTATTTATTTAATTGGGAATTTTGTCTCAGATTACAGGTTTACTGTAGTTATTATATTTTAGCTGCACAACCAACTTTTTCTGAATATTCTGAACTTCTCTAGGAGCTATAATAGTTTGGATTCAAATTCTTATGCTTGATAATGTTGCAATGTTCTATCTCTAGAAAACACAAATACAATTCTCACATTTGTGACACTGAGTGGGGAATTAAAAGCCAGACGAGTGGAAGATCATATTGTCCTGGACTTACCACTTTACTTAACCTACCCACAGGTCAGTCTAAAATTTAGTCATTAAAGACTTTCAGTAAAAAGTGTGTGTTTATGTTTGTATGTGCACGTAAGTATATCTGTCTATATATAGTTGGATTATATATATACGTACATATATTCTGTTTGGTACAGTGTGGGGTTTTTTTTGTTTCAGGTACTTCAGGAAGTGGAAGACTTAATAAAGGTAAAAAAAGAACCTATATGTGGTTTTGGAAGCACAGTTATAATAGCTGTACTTATTTTTATATATTAAAATGGCTGAAAAGTGGCAGCGTGGCATTGCTGATGTACTCGTGAACGTGAAACACAAAACTTAGAAGGTCTGAGTCATGCAGCTCAGGAAATGGAATTCTCAAAATGCAGCAGTTGAACTTTTGTCTCCAACTACCATTGACCGAGTGTCAGTATTTATTTCAGCTGCATTTTCAGCCTATTGAATGCGTGTGAGGGCAATCTAGTGTCCTTGCCCCTTTTAAGTCCCTGCATTTCTTTCCAAATTGACATATACAGAGCTCTTAGCGCCTACCCTATCTGTTCATGCGCTTAGTGCATTTACTGTTCTTGCCTACGTGTACTTGAGGGCTGCATGAAAGACCTTGCATAAGCCTCATTCTAGCTAATCAAAATGTTAAGGAAATAATATTTCATATTCAAATTACAGTATTTTAATTTGTCGTCTTTAACTTTTCCACTAGGCAGCTATCGGTGACATGATTGTTCAAGATCTTCGTTATTCTCCTGACACAAAGAAACTCTTAGTCCGCCTCAGTGATGCTTATGAAAGGTGACTTTTTTTTTTTTTTTTTTTAATAATCAAGTGTGCAGAAATGGAGTCTGGTGGTTTAACATCTACTCCTTACATGTTAGGCTCTTTTATCTGGTTTTAAAAAAGGTGGATATTAAAAACTCAAACTCCAATGTTAAATACTTATTTTATCTTCTTATGTGAGCTTATTGAACCTGCGAAGTTGGATAAGATCAATCGGAAATCTATCTCCAAGAAAAGGAGGTGTAGGAAGCAGTTTTAGTGGTGGTGTATTTTCCACAACCAAGTAAAAAAATGATCCAGTAACCTAGGAGGAAATTAGAAGTTTTGCCTTTCAAGCAAAGAAGTAAAGTTGCATAGCTATAGAGACCCGCTTGGTGAGACAGGGCACATTGGCACAATGCCGTGGATTCTTACTCCCATTTGACTGTAATCTGCTTACATATACTTAACAGCATCATAAGTAGCTTTATAGAAGAAATCCCCATTCAAATAATTTCAAAGCATTTGTTAATCTCAGAGAGCTGAATTTCATTGTTAAGTCATGTATGATTTTGATATATATTGCCGAAACACTATTGTTTTCACTTGAAGTTTGGCCTTACTAATGTTTAAAGCTTGGACTAGTGGGGAGATAAAATAACAAGTACTCAGCTGAGGATATTTCTTACTCTTTCAGCCTTTCGTTTGTAGGGAGGTATGTACAACTTCACAGACTTGTGACTGTAGTAGAGTGCTTAGAATCCTGTTGAAGATCTGAATGGTGTTAGTTTGTTAGTTGTTTGCTTGCTCTGAAAGGAGATGCAGTGCTAACTCTTTGCATTCTGTAGTGATGAAGTATTTCTTTCAACGATTAAATTGTTGAAACCAAAGTGTGCATTTTCATAGCTAATATTGCAGGATGCTCTGTTTTCAGAAATAAGTAGGAGATGCATGGCTTGAACTCTGTCTGCTGACTCAGAGTGTGTTATATTCAGGGTACTCTCCTGTCAAATGACATCGGGAGGACAATGCTAGGAATCTGGTCTCCTCTAACATTTTGCCATGTCTGGTTTTGGATTGTAGAGAAGATGATTATGTAGTTTTCGGTTTCTTTTCAATACTTAATATAAAACAAAAAATATGAATTATTAAAATTCTATTATTGTATTCAAGGTCTGTGTTGGAAGAACTGCAAGTGAATGCACAACGCTTCTTGTCAGCTGAAAAGACAGGAAAGGTGAAAGGACTCATACTCACTCTTAAGGGAAATTCCAGTGGAAAACATAAAGGTCATGATTTTTATTCCAGATATTTTGCACCTTGGTATGGAATTCTGGAAGACCCTGTTACAGGTATGTGTTTGTGTGGTACGCGATTCTTATTCTTGTTTCAGTTCAATTAAAAGGTTCTTATTAGGTTTCATTAATCTGGTTTTGTACTTTGGAGTCTCTCTTCTAAATTACTGTTTTATGTGGAGAACAGGAGTGTGTTCATTAAACTGAAAACATTAATGACTGATGCCAACTCATTCAGAAAAAATCAGGTTCTTGCTGTCACCAGGCCAGATATTCCTGTGTCTTTTTCGGATATTTTCCCTGAAGTATTCCAGTTAGAGAAAAGCGAGAGACTAGTTTGGTATTGAATGAATATTGCAGTAAAAGTTCATGTCCACTTCTGTTGGTGTTCTCTATTTTTTTTTTTTCGTGTGTATGTCAGCTGAGATCACCTCTAGTTTCCTGACACTTATTGTGGATATTCTTAGACCTATGAATAATATGAGCTCAGCTACTTGTATATTTAGGGGCAGGAAGGCTAGTTCTCTGCCTGTTCCTTTGATGTTTCGCTCAGAAGGTATGATGATGATGCCTGATATGATTTGCTTAGCTACCAGTTAATCACACGTTAATTATCAGTCAGCTGAGAACTTGGTCAAAAATGCTCATTAAGTGTTTTGCTGAATACTTTCTTTGTTGGAATAATGCTAGTTATTCACCACTCCTAGAAGTAAGAAAGGTTTATGAAGAAATATAAGCCATGTATTTCAGTTATTTATTTTTTAAGCTTTCAGTCCTGCTTTCCTGATAAAGCTGAGGATGGAGTGTGGTAGACATATCTAATCCCAGAGTTTATTCTTTAGGATTTCTGGGAAGATTAGTATTGATATGTAGGAAAAGCTGGAAGTTTCCTGAATCCCTGAGATTTTTCTAGGCTGGTTATAGCTCACTATTGTTTGTCTTCCATCTTTAAGTGTCCTTTATTTTATAGAAATAAATCTTTTTACGGTATTGCTGAAGTATACTTTTAGCAGTGTTATGGCTTTGTGTTGTGTTTCTTTTCTAATGATTTCTTAATAATGCTACGTGTCCTGGTGGCCTTTAGCCCTGATAATTATAGTTACTTAACAGGAAGGTTTCCAGCAGACTGTCTTTGATCGTAGCTGCTAATGTAGACTGGAGCAACATTTCTAGGTCTGAATTTGAGAAATCATCTTTTTAAGCCATCTGCTGGTCAGGAAACAAGATGTTTTAGTTTTCAGAAGCCATGCTGAGAACTTAAACTTACCTCCTTGAGTTACGTCCTGATACTTAGCAGGGTTCAACACTGAAAAAAACCCCAGAGATTTTGTTGTGAAAACTGTTTGCAGAGGAAATGCTTTTGTTTTACACAGTGACTTCTGTCCACCTGTTTCTATGCTTAAGAAATGTCTAAAAGCCTGTTCAGATTTTTGATGGGTAGCTGTTGATGTTTCATTGAATTAACATCATGTTCACATGAATAATATTTTGAATTTAATATTTTGAGATTCTATTATTAGGAAACTTCATTTTTTGTGAGCAAATGAGTACTTTGCCTCAAGTATTTTAATTGGTACTATTTGTTATTTTTACCAGTTGTGGCTAATGGTGAAGCCCTTGCCTGGGCAAAATTTCAGTTGAAGCTGGAGGATGAGGAAGTAGTACTGCATTATCATAAATAAATGAAACGTTAAAGCCTTAAGTTGTGTCTGCTGTGCAGCCTCTTAGGTCTTCTTGCCCTAGACACACATGTGGCACTTGATTTGTATAAAGCATTTACATTTTGAATGTGCTTGCTCTATAAAGTAGTGATTTTAATATAATTCTATACTTTGTTTTCCAATTTCTTTTAAGGATCTGCCCATGCTGTTTTGAGTAGCTACTGGTCAGAGCAGCTGGGGAAGAAAGAAATGCTTGGTAAGAGAACTTGTTTTCTTGCAGAGCTGCCTGTATAAACAAAGCTGCCTGTAAAAGCTACTCACTAAAAAAGAAAAAGTTATGTTATTACTCCAATCCAAACTGTATCAGTAACTCCCTATCCATTTGCTTAATATGAGTAGAATACTATGTAATATTTTGTGTGTGAGGTAATCTTTAAGAATTGCTTTTTTTTCTACCCACTAACAAGACACGTCATACCTGCAGGGAATTTGAAGTCTCGGTTTCTGGATCATAACTGTCTGCAGCTAGTTTTTGATCTCAGCTTTTGGATTTTAGTTCTCATGACCTTTCATCATAACTGAGGCTTTGTAAACTTCAAATGAAGATGGCTTTGTGTTTTGATAGAGTTTTACTTTACTTTTTGGTCTTTGAGGCTTGGTATTTTCATTCACAATCTGTACTTTTCAGTAGAATTTGGACAGTGTTGTCCTTTCCCCTCGTGTATATTAAGATGAGATTGAAAAAAGTCTTATGGTTTCTCCCTGATTTTGGAATTTTCTTGAGAATTACTCTAGATTAGTCCTTTCAGTGACTTCTTTAGGAAAATTAAGGTTCAGAATACCTGGTGCTATTGCAGCTGGATAGGAAGAGATGTATTTTTAACGTTCAGATTCTACTTACAGAATGTGCTTTATAAAAGATACTTTTTCTGGTTTGTGATAGATCTGTGTGTTTACATACGAAGATCAGTTTTCCTTAGGATTATGATCTTTTTCATGGTAGCAATGAAGGATCTGAGAAAGAATAATCACTTAACGTTACAAGAACAGAAAGAATATGACTGATGTTAAATAATGGAGACAAGATGCGTGGGCGTTGTCAAATTCTGCTTGTTCATGATTTTATTTATCTTACTTTTAAATGATTAAGCCCTAAAGGCATATGAGATGACTGGATCTCTGAAGTCAAATAACAGATTTATTGGTATTCTTTCAATCAATCAGATCTGCTTATTAGATCACATATTTGTTGTTAAGCAAGAAACTGAAGAACTTGTTGGAAAAAAAACCAAGAGAAACTGTTAATACATGGCCACGGTAGATAAAGGGGCATTGGATGTCTCTTTGATTGTCGTATTTCTAGTGCTTTGCCAGAGAATAGAAGAACAACGGAAGACATACACAATGTCTTATTAGTCCCTATCTGGTTCCCAAAGAGGGAGTAGGAGATTACAATTCTTTTGTGAATTTGACAACAATTTAATCTTTGGTAACATTTAATTTAGAACAGAGATTCTATCCGTGATCTAATAAGGTTCCTTGTCCATAAAAGTAAACACTTTTCCAAACAACTACCTTGAATATAAGCCTTCTTATATTGGGTAAAACGAATCTCAAAATGGGTTTTATTGAGAATGATAAACTCTTTAAAGGATCTCTTTGCGCTCCGTTGCTCAGTATGGTAATCCACAATGGCTGAGACCTTCCTCCCTGTGAATTTAAGGAAAGGTTTAACATTCTGTTCCAAAAATCTCATATTTGTATTTATGTCACACAAACATATTTTCTGAAGAGAAGAAACTGTCTTTGGTAATGCATCCTTATGGACTGGCTGTTTCTTACAAGATTGTGACGTTTTCCAATGTAAATGTGGAGTTTAAAACCTTCCATGCCATCTATAGACCCTGCTTCTTTAAGTAATCAAACAGACAGGAATTCTCTGTCTATTTTCAGATGATACTTTCTATCTGTTCTGTGTTTTCATGTATTTTGTATGTACTATGTCATTTCCTCTTTTAGAGAAGCTATCTCAAGCAGCAAAAGCAATTGATACTGTAATCAGCTTTTCTAACGTGTTTAGCACAAAAAATTCCTATCTTCCTACAAGATAGGTTGTGTTTTGTGTTTTGTTTTTTTTTTTTTTCATATTTAATGTGTATATGTCCTCAAACTTCTTTTGTGGTAGAAATTATTTAAAACAGATTTAAGGAGAACCAGATCGTTTGACATCAGATCAACATGTGGTCTCTACCTGTGTTTATGAGGAATAACTTTTCCTTACATACATGTGACTGAGGGCTATCAGGTACTACTGGGGCAAATTCGGTTACTGAGGTTGTTTGGAAAAGACAGCTGGCAGTCAAGAAGATTCCATATCACCGAAGATTAATAAATAAGAGTAGTTTTTGACCTTTCAGAAACTATTGCGGTAGCTTCTGTAATATCCGATACCTTTTATTGCAAGAATAAAGGAATATTTTTTTCTATAAAATGAAAGATCTGTTAGTTACAAAATAGATCAGATATGAAATAATATAAAAAATGAGGAACATTAAATCTGTTGTCAGATCTCTCTGGGTATTGTGACCTCTAGGAGGAGGTCGGCTGCATCTCTGCTGATGTATCAGACATAATTTCCTGTGTTTGGGTTCTCTTCCTACTTTTATTAGACCAAATTGTCAAACAACTATCCCCCTTAACTACAAAGAGCATTTTCCAGTCTTTTTACAAGGTGAAATACTTCATGATCTTTCTTGAAACTATGTACATCTCCTTGAATTTGAACTGAGTGTTAAATCAGAGTTCAGTATCAGTCCTTACCTTTTTTTCATTTGAAGAGAGTGTGCAATATTTAAAAAAAAATATAATCTCCCATATCAGATATACAGACTTTCATAATTGCTAATGAATGCAGTACTTAGTAACTGTCTCTGTATCCAGCCCTTCACATAGTTTTCACATTCCTAGGATAACATTTATAAAAACTCATAAGGAATTTGATATAACCAAACAGATTACACAGGGCTTTCCATAGTATTGTGAAGGGGCTTTATCCACAACAGTTTTTAATCTCTGTTTCTTGTTAATGCCTTTAATTTCTCTGATTCCTTCACAGCACGGAACAGACTTATAGCATTTGAGGTTGGTTTGTTAGTTTGTTTTTGTTGGGGGGAACAACAACCAACAGAAGCCCACACCTTACTTTGATAACTCTAAGATCATATTTTCTCAAATTTTGCCAGGATTTCTTTCAATACAAAGTCTGTGCCATCTTCTAACTTTTCAGTCTCCTCACTTTTTTTTGGGGGGGTGGGGGTGAAGAAATTGCCTTACTCAGGTAGAATAAGCCTACCTGTATTTAAGTTTTTGCTGATTTGATTTCTCGTGAGGAGTTCTTCGGAGTTGTAATTGCAATTGTAATCTGACCACATCAGATTTATATACAAGTGTAACATTTCTGCCAAAGGAGAAGTGTTGCCTTCTATCAGTGGCCAATTTTACTTACGTTGTTTCTTAAAATGAAAAAAGCAATGTCTTGGAAATCTTCACTTAAGTTAAGGAACAAGTGCTTGTTTCCTCAATCCAGTTATAGGATTTAGAAATTCAACCAAAATAATGGTGATTTCTGAAAATTGATATTTTTACGAGAGTAGCACTTGTTCCTGAGTTGATGTCATTATGATGATGTCATTATGAAAATCTGTTGCTCCTCAAAATCTGTAAACAATGATCGTTTAGATACATCTAGTCTAATAAGAAGCTCTTCAAAATAACGGGATAATTTTAGTACAAGGCTACTGGTCACCTTGTGGATGCAGTGGTGCATGATTCTACGGGTCTGTTGGATCAGCATACTCAATCTCACTGGCCCTGTACCTGCTCTTAAACTTTCCTCTGTCTCAGGTTAATCACAGAGGAATTCAGGGCACTGTGAATTCAGCTATTATGTATTATTTCTAGAGATGTACGTATCTGTTTTTATACAGAACATGTATAAAATGTATATGTAGCATGACATATTCCTGGTAAATATAGACGTGGAATGGACATGCAACAGCTTTGTGATCCAAAAGGCAAGTGTACATCAGAGATGCTTAAATGTTTCTGGAGACATTGCTATTAAATGAAATCCTCTAATTATTGATATGTTCCATGCAGGCCTGTTTACTTTTAGATGAAATATGAAATATCAATGCTTCTGTGTGAGAGAAACAAAAGATCAAATATTATTTTCATATAAGTTTGTGTAAAATTTTCTTTTGTGTTTGTTTGGGGTTTTTCTTGTTTTGTTTTTTTGCTTCTACTTTGAAGGTTTATTTAAAAATAAAATGGGCCAGTATCAAAACAGGAATCCTGCTGTGAAACAGACAGCACTGGTTTCACATTTAAAGAAAGAAAAGAAACCCCAACCAAGCTCTGAAGATTGGAAATAATCTCTCTTATTTAAAGCTGTTGTCATGAGGGAGTGGGAGAGCCTAGCTGTGTAACCCCACTTGGCAATAATAATTGTTCAATTTTAGCATGGTCTGGGTCTTGAAGCATCCAAAATACTCAAACTGAAGGCACTACTCCATACACAGGTGTTGTTCTGACGAGTTAAAAACAGTAACTGATAGTTGTATAAATGAGAAAGAACAGAAAGGATCAGTATCAGTCTTACTATAGCTGTTTTGGAGTGTTTGCTTTGTCTAAGAATCTAATTTCCTCTTACAAGGAAGAGGTTTCTTGTCAGCTGTGGCTGAGAAATTGTTTTAAAGCGTACAGTGTATCTATGTTATTTGTTAGTGTCGGGATCTGAATACAATCTCTACTCAATTTACAAATTGTGGTTTTGTGAGCTAAAACGTGCCCTTGGCTTTGACCAGCTTTAGTAGTAGTTGGGAATTCATTGTGTAAGGAGACTCTGAACATTAATGTCTCTTCATCCATTTACAGCCTTTTAGAAAAACAACACTGTATGAAACTCAAACCTTTGCTAAATGCCATCTGAACCGGACCATTTTCTGATCAAATAGTTGTGTAGCTAAAATTGGCCTACTTAACAAGTCTACAGGCTCAACGTGCTAAGTGAGCATTATTGTCCCACCTGCATATGGCTGAACAGTTTAGGCAAAAGTTTAGTTTTGTAATTATTTACAAGTAGAAGGCTATTTCTACTTAAACTTTGTCCAGCCATATTAAATTATATATTCAGGATTATATCAATAAATATCTGTTCCTGTCTGTGTAAGAATTTGGTCTCAGTTTGTGACAGTTGAAGCAACATCTGTGTTTCTTTGTAGACTTTTTCCGCTGGCTACTGGAGTTTTACTTACCCATTAGCTAAACACAATCTTTGAACTTAGTATCTACTTCAGATGTTCGATGCTGGTAAAGTGGTTCTTCATTCTTACGCTTATAATACCTAGTGTTCTTCCTGCTTACCTACAGAAACTGTCTATCGCGTGAATGGGAGAATTCAAGACTTCTTTAGATATACCAAGGGAACTTGGTTGGCTACATCACAGCAAACTCTCCTTCCCTACTTGTATTGATTAGCATCTTTGTCAGGCTCAATAGACGGGTTCTAGTCTGAGATACACCCTGAGCTAATCTTCGTCCATAAAGACAATTCTTCTGGGGTGTCCCTGGTACAGTGCTTGCCCTGGTGTTGCTTGCTTTTTGGAGACCAAGGCCTCATCTCCCTGAGCTTTCATGGATTTTTAAATACTTTGTGATAGATACTAGTTCTTTAACTGTGGATTCTTGTTTCCATTTAGCTTTTCAATGTTCCCGCCGTGGAGGAGAGTTGAAGATTTCGCTACGTAATGATGGAAGAGTTGACATTGCCGGGCAAATTGCTATTGTATTAAAAGGAAACCTGACCTTCTGAAGAAATTGGCACTTAAAATTTTATCTCCCACACCTTCAAATTATTCATCTTATGCTGGCTATATCTTAGCTCTAGGCAGTGAATCACCACTGTCCTCAAAAGTCTTTGATTACTTATTGTCCAGTAAAAAAAATGACTTGATGAAAATACTTCTAGTCTTCAAGATCCTTGCTGTTGTTCTCTTCGCTTTCATCTTGTCACTTTGTATGTGGACTGACCTCAGAAACTCTCCAAGGACAGCTATCGTGTTTTTCTACTTTCAAGTGATTCTTTCATTTATTTCCAAATTCCATGTTAAAAGCCATTCCTGCTTCTTTGATTGAATTGTAAAGTTTTCTGATTGATAAAATAATCAGACTTTTTGCATATTCAGTCATTCTCCATGAAACCTGACTACAGTCCTTAAAAAAAAAAGTCTTTACCGTGTATTGAAATGATGCTCGTAAGTTCATTAATTTACTTGAATTAAAATATGAAAAACTATAAATTATTTAGAAATTTGTTTTATGGTTCCCTTTTATGAACAGTATTTTTCAAAGATGAATGGTATTTCAGTGGTTTGTAGTACTGATACTTAATCAATATTTTAAATTAACGTTTTAGCAGAAATAGTTAAGAGATTGACATAGCGATGCGCATAAAACTGATTAAAATCTGAAAGAAAACTTTATTGGTTACAGCAATATAATTTACTTTTCAAAGGCTGAAGATTTGCTCCTGAATTAAAAGTTTATTCTTTAATTTTCTTCATGAAATGTACTGCTTCAGATTTCGTTACTTTTTCCTTTAGCATTTTCTGGATTTATTGGGAGTATTGAACTGTTTCAGTTAATCTGTCTAAAATTCGCTTTGAAATCACTTTTGTCCTAAGCTTTGCTTTAGTTCTTTTCCTTGGTATTATTTCAGGATGAAGTATTTTGAACTCAAAGGCATTTTCATACTGTGGAAACAGCTGGGTGTCAGCCCCTTATAAATTACAAGGAACTTAGTTGTGCCAAGTTCTCCTATTTCCAATTATTTTTAATTTTATCATAACTTATGACTTACATCCTACTCTTAAGCCTGAGTAGCTGGAGGCACGTAACTGTGTGAGAATTTGAGGATTCATTTGAACTAAGTTTCTAGCTCCTGTTGCTACACAGAACATACCAAAAATATTATTTAAATGCACTACAAAGCTTGCTCGCTAAATGGCAAGCAAAAGAAATCACCAAATGGAAATGTGTGTTCTTCCTTCCATATTCAGTCTTCTGGAGTTCAATATGGTTTATAAACATGGACTTACCATCAGATGCAAGACACTGCTATGGAGGCAGTGTAGCAGCAATGTTGCAATGGCATGTTTAGTAGCCACCTTGACCTTGCCTTCTCACAAAGCAAAGCAGTCGTTTTCTGGCTAGTGACCTAGATGTTCTCAAGGAGCAATGCTGCAAGCTTAGTTTACTGCGTTTGCTACTTCCTACTGGCTTGTGCAAAGGGTGAGTCTGGCGCATAATCTGAGGTACTTTGGGGAAAAAACAACTCTCCTTGAGAATATAAATGAACTAAAGAAGCAATTATTGTTCACTCGTTCACATGCAACAATAGATGGTACAGGTTTTTTTTTCTTTTACTCAAGGGGACTAATTGTGAACAAAGCCCAGTAAATTTTAAATATACTTGCTATCTAAATTTCCTGACGAAACCAATATCTTTCCTGCTTAATGCATTTTTTTTAACAGTTTACTACTACTTAGTCTCTATTTCTGTTCAGGATAGAAAAATCACCAGAGCTCAGGTGGGAGACGATGCAGTAATGTGTTTGTAATCAACAGATTAGTTAATCAGCCATGATTTATTAATGATGAATTAATTATACCTGATTGTGCAGTTCTGCTGCCTAAATGGAGCTTTAAAGGAGTTATTTTATTAATCATCATTGTGCTAATTGCAGACACTTACAGAAGGATTGCTAATTAAACATGCAGCCATATGCAAAACAAGCAAGGCTGCTGAGAGTGGCAAGAAAAAGAGCACTCATTTTCCGAGTAGCAACTTTATTCTCATGAAATATTGTGTAGTTGACCTGGTGATCCTAATCATTCACTAAGACTTATTTTAATACATTGCACGTATCCAGTCAACAGTAAAGGAAATCAGTTGTTGTGATGAATTCTCTGCATCTTTCCTAGTGCAAAAAATGGGTTGTACAAACTTCAAAATTTTTTAGCATTTGTGTGGCCTTGTTTCACAGTTGCATGCAAATGATTTACCAGTTGGTTTTCTTAGCTGTTTATAGTTAGTGTAACTTAACTATCTTAACTTTGAGCAAAATCCTGAATACTAAGTTACATTAGCACCATATGAAATGTCTGTTTACACTTGAAATCATAATTCAGACTGAAAATTGCATGAGTTTCACATCAAGAAAAAGAGGAACACAGTGATGTTTAAGTGAGTTAGCTTCCAAGAGCCAAAGTCAGCATGGAAAATGCAGAGAAGAAACTACTTAAAAGTGGATTTCAGTGAAGAGACTACTATAATTTAAATGAATGTTAGTGCCATTTGATCTTGAACCTATGCAGCACAATTTTTAGATCCTTATAGTACTAAATACAATCTTTGAGTGCTGTAGAATTTCATGCAGACTTCATCATCGTGGACTTCCTATGGACTGTCTTTTAATGCAAGTTGCTAGGCCTGTCTCGCTAGTTAAATAAAACTTTGTTGAAGAGAGAATTTTCTGGAACCACCTGTGTAATATTACAATCGTTACCATAAAAGTTTGGAACTTAATGTGTCTCTAGGAAAATAGTTAACTTGCATTGTTTTGATAAAATTAAGATGTTGAATCAAAAATTAAGTGACGGTACTTAGCAGATGGTTAGAAAAATGCAAAGTCTCTTTGTTTCGTGTTTCTGGTGCAGAGGATTTGCAGAACTGTTTTGTGCTGCTCTCTTAATTAAGACTGTAGCACAGGGATGTGTTGAATCAAGAGCAAATTATGTGAAGGGAAACTACAATTCCAAAAATTCCTGTGCGCTTGAGAGTTATTTATCATGAGTGTCCATCAGAAGGTCATGAAGGTACAGGCCACTGTAAGTTTTGAGTAAATCCCTGGCTACTTGAACATGTAAATGCACATTTGCTCATTTTACTTCCTTGGTGTGTGCATAACCACGAGAAAGGAAGCAAAATAAGAAAAAAAATATTGAGCATCAGAAACCATGTAAGTTTGTTGTTAGGGAAATGAATGTACAGCTAAAAGGGTTGAAAAGAAAATGGGAAGCCACTTTTTTAATCAGTAAGCAATTTAACAGATTTGCTTGAAGAACTCATGAGAATACATTTCTTTTGTGTTATCTAGATGAGGGTGGACAGAAAACAGATACTGAAAGTTGTTACCAAAATTGGGAATTTTTTCACAAGGTGGGAATAAAAGATCTCACAAATGCGTACACAGCAAGAGGTCAGAGAAAGGAGCCATGTGTTCCATAAGGGATAGGAAGGGAAATTAGCAACAGATGAGGCTGTTCTTTCTGGGAAAGGAAAGATTTCTTTGTCTCAGTATTCATCCAAGTGACAGGAAGGAACAGAGGGAACCTTCCCAGAACTCAAAAAGGAAACTAAATGAAAATTAAGGGCGATGCCAGATCAGGTAGAAATTAAATTAGTTCAGTTAAAAACTGCCAGTTAAGCATTTTGTTGCTGTGACTTTTTTTGCTTTAGTTTGTTTTTTTATTTGTTTGTTTTTAGGGGTAGATCTGTCTTTAATTACCAGACTTAAACAAAAAGATGGTACAAGGAATTTTTCTCAATTGCTGAGTCACTGTCCTCCTTTTATTTCCTAAAATTTATAAGAGCTATAATTTAAAATTTTGAAAAGGATGGGAAAGTGAAATAACAAAACCTGTTATATTCCCAAATAGTGAAAAAGTGTGAACATTTTTTACTACGGGTCAGTTTTAGACTAAGAACTTTAGTTTAGACTTGATGTCTAAAGCAGATTGTGAAAAAATAAACATTTCTAACTCTGTTGATTTCCTTAGTGAGAGATTCACTTTGACTTGTGTTTTTGCCTCACTGATTGGCAAAGGAGGACATTCCCTTGTTTTTTTTTAATTTCATGAATCGTATAAGCCTACGTTTTATGTACTTTTCAGTGTACTGTAACTTTTTTTGCTGATACACCCAAATCAAGGAACCACTTTGCCATATGTAGTTTTTGTCCTGTTAAAAACTGCAAGGTAGAGAAAATGCATTAAGCAAACCCAAGAAAAAAATCTCAAGAACATTTCTAGAATTGTGAAGACAAAGGAGTTTGAAGGAGATGAAGCAGGTTTGTGAGGAGCAGGGAGAGGAGAAGGAGGTGCAGTGCCTGGGTAGAGACTAATATGTGAGTGCAGTTAAAACACTTAAGTGCATGTCCTCAGTTTTTGCCATTAGTTGAAGTCAATGACACAAACTGTCTTCAGTTTGTATGGGTCAGATGGAGAGATGTTAGGCTAGAGATTATGTAGATTATAGCAGAGCATGAGGTACAACAAAGCGAGGAACCTGAAGTTGACTTTTTGCTGTGCTTTGGATCCAAACCAAAGGGGGCTTACCATAGTGCCCATCCCACCGTGCTCAGTTCAGGTGGGAAATTCCAGCTGGAATTCTTTAATTTTTCTTTTGTTTCACAGAGCCTCCTTTCTCCATAAATATTTATGCCTGTAAACAGAAATAAGTTATAATCTTTATGATAATTTCAGTCACCCATATTCAGAAAGAAATGGCTCCTTTCTTAACAGAACAATTCTGTTTTAAAAACAGCCTTTTGGACTTCAGTATGTTTATGTGTCGCAGCTTTTTGAAGATGTGTCAGATTGACACATTTACCATCACAGCCTCTGTTCTTACCTATGTTTTTAAGGAGTATGGTTACTACAGTTTTCAGAAAACTTTCAGCAGCTAATAGGAACAATAAACAAAGTACCCTCTTAATAACAAACTGCAGACACTTTCTCAATAAAGTTACAATTTCAGCAGAAAAAAATGTAGATTAAAAGGAAGCACCTGCTCCTGTAAATTACTATGCTGCAGGTAGCAACCCAGGAGACTCTGCAGATGGTTCTGTGTTTGCAAACCTGACCTCACCACCTCTTCATCAATCTCTGACTGATTGATTCTCTCCAAAGTGGAACACACCATATCCCAAGGTACTAGAAGACACATTTGAATTAGTCCCAGGCAGAATACCAATTAACTGGTGCTATTGTTTCATTTTGGAAGTTCTTAACAAAGGATTCAATTGTCTCATTGAGCAGTAGTGCTGCTGCCTAAAAGGTGGCACAGTCAGCTGGTTCCAGGAAGAGCTCCAAGGGGAATTGTAGTTCAGGAGGTGTAGTCTTTGCTGGATTGCCTTGCTGACTAGGAGTGTGGATTAAGTTGTGCTATACCCTGGGATTTTGAGATGGACAAAAAGAAGGTGGGATCTTGATCCTTAAAATGAATTTATCACTTTGGTTAGCCTTCCCTGCCAGCCAGGAAAAAGTAGAAGAGAGGTTATAAGATCTCTATGTTCATTTTCCTGCCTCAGCTGTTTTCAGGCTTCTTACTTATTGACACCTGAGACTGATTATGCTGGTCTTTTCTTAACCAGGGCAAATTTTCTCACATGCTTCCTCCATTGTGTACCTGTACAAAGGCCTTGTACGATGTATTGAGACCAATCTAATCAGTATTCATTTTTCTTTGTGAAAGAATACAGTAAAACCCTTTCTAGGAAGCGACCCTTCTGAAAAAGTATATGCAAGCTTGTGTTCCCAGTCCAGTCTTACATGTTCCTATTTTGTCACCCGTACACCTGAAAATTCAGTGGAAGACAGTGATATGGTGATACATTTTGGTTTTTTGTGATACCAGTAAATTATTTTGGTTTATTTCCTCTTCATTGGTCACTTTCAATTTTACAGCTTCTTTATTCTCTGATGCTTGAGATACATTAAATGGCCTCTAATCACCTTAAAAAAGATACATGCTTTCCCTAAAGAAAAAGATTTAGAGAGTAAGGGGAATTAATCTGCATGCAGTTTGCCAGAATTCTTTGTAGTGTCAGACTCTCGCTGGATTGCTGTCTTGGATTATTAGGTGACTTCGGTAGTCTTTTCTGCGTTTCATGGATGCATATGTATTATGTATAAGGCCATCATCTAGTCTGATGACCTCAACACGTATCACAGACTGCAGTAGTCCACAAAGCAGTCCGTGCACTGAAGCCAATACTTTGTGATTTAGGTATACTACGATGACATCCAACTTTAATATAAAAATGTAAGCTTATGAAGAATCTATCATATTCCTTTGTCAAATATCTAGGAATTTTCTGTTGAAAATATATTCTGTTTTTCCAATTCATGGTTTTCAACCTTTGTCTTCCAGCTCGTGGATCTTCTTATGGGTTTGTCTGTTAAATAGCCCTTGCATTCTTGACTTTTTAATCCAGTAGAACTTGGGCAGGAAGTTTTCCTGGTATTTGACTCTAAAGGCATGCCAAGTTCTCTACACTGATAGCACTTTTATTCAATGCACTTTTTTCAGTCAGTCTGAATTACAAAAATGTAGTTATTACTATGCTCAGACACTTTTTTAAGCTGTAGGGAAAAACAGAGTAATATATATTTTTTGCTTCTCAATCGTATATGAAGAAGATCAGCTGCAACAGAAATGTAGCTGCCTTACTGCATTTTCTGCATTAGAAATTAAGGTCCATGAGCAGTAGATGACATAAACCACAATGTATGCAATTAAATAAGCAAGATTGTGTCATTTGTTTTGTATACCTAGAGGAAAACCTATTTTACAGAAGTGGCTGAATATATTGCTGTAGAAAGCTTTCAATTTGAAATTTTCACTAAGAAAAATTCCCCACCCTGAAGTTTGGATAATTCAAGAGAAAACTCCACTGAAATCTGATAGAATGCTGTCATTCAGTGTTCTTGAAATCTCTGAATTAATTAAGAACGAAAAGAAACAACCAGCTGCAGAAAACAAAACAAAACAACCCGAAAACCCAAAACAAAAAAAACCCAACCAAACAAAAAAGCCCCCACCAAACCCAACCCAAACCAACAGTTAAAACCAAAACCAACCAACCAAAACAAAAATGAACAAAACCAATCTAAAACCAAAACAAGCTCTTTGATATCAAGTATTCAGTCCTTTTTCTGTATACATTGGATGAAGTGTTTGCTCTTCTGGTCATGGTTTATCAGTTTTTATTTTCATTCACCTAATGGGAAACATTGTGCATTCTAAATCCAGCAATGGCTACATTATGTGTGTGTTCATTCACAACCAGCTTTACTAGTAGCTTTTAGAGTATATCTGTCATATCTAATTCATTATCGTTTGGAAATGTGACACTCGGGAGATTTGAAAATCTGAAGCAGCAAATGTTACCAAGTGCTTAACTAGAACATCTTAATCTTTTAGAATTGCATTTCCTTTGGTGGAAGAACCTCTGTGGCGTCCTGCTGTCCATTTGGACAAAAGAGCAGATGTGTCATATGCATGTGTGCGTGTGCGCTCATCTATGGCAGGATGCAAACCAATATAGATACAAAAGTACCTAGTTAATTTGGAAAGCATTAATTACAACATCAGCCCTTACACTTAACAGTCTAAACTTTTACTTAAACTGAATGTGGATTACTTAATTTGCATAACAGTTTGATTTTAAAGTAGAAATCTAATGGTAAAGTAGTATAAAAAATGAAGTGAGATGTATGTAAATTTTTGATATACGTATGTGTATATGTGTGTATCCATCAATTTGTTTTATGATTTCCTTCTGTTTTACCAATTTGTTTGATCGTTACCATTTTTCAGCAAGTTTCAAATTTCAGCAAGTAAAGATAACCTTATTGTAAAGGTGTTTTTCAAAAATAAAGAAAGATGTGCTTATGGAGAACATAGAGATTTAACACATGCCCTCCCAGAAAAGGTGAAGGCTCTGCTTTCAATAAACAAGCATTATGAACTGAGGTCCTGGATGACCAAAACTTAGAGTTGTTTTTAACTTTGCACACTTCATTAGTTCCATTAACTGCAGTAGGGTTACATAAACATGTGAAGTTAAGCATGTATGTAAAATTAGTATATAGAATGTCTAATTAGAGTTCTCATTTTCTTTATTAACAGGATTTTTCTAGGACAGTTCTTCGTATAACATTCTAAAATATATTTATGGGATATTTACTTGATAACTATTATACATGACTAAAAGAAAAAAACCTTAAGTCTGTAGTAGTGTATTTTAAACTACAGTATACCCTTCTGAAACTACAATATTTAAAATGCCACGAGAGAGGATTTTTAATTCACAAAACTGAATACATTAAACCTGAATTATATGTATCGAAAGCATTCAATCCATTATTTAAATAATTTAGCTGATTTCTTTAAATATCTATTAATATGCATTTAAGTAAGTTAACTAATTTCTTTATATATATTCGTCTATATGTATTCTATATATATATTTCTTCAAATAGAAGTGCCTTAAAAAGGCACTTAGCTAACAATTTTTTTTCGTGTTACTAAATATATTATTGCGTAAGAGAATTCTTCTGTCTCATTTTTATGAAGCACCATTTGACTGTTTAGATCCTTTGTTACTGAAAATTCTGTCACTTCTTATTTGTACCTATTTCGCTGGGTATTCATATTTATTTTCTGTATTCTTTCAGTGCAGAAGTGAAAGTTAAGAATGCTTCCAAATAAATATCTGGACTGCACGACTCTTACCCCAGAAACACTGTTGTGAAATACTGTGAAAGCTGATAGTAAGTACAGTGATATAACAGTTTTAGAAGTATACAAACTGAAGGAAAATCGACCAAAGTCTCATTTGTGTAACAGCTTTGACCCATTAGGGGCTTTTAAATCATGCATCGCTGATTTCAGGGTTGCTGTTGTCAAGCTACTTACAGATCCTAGTTAAATCAGGCATTTCGTATTTTTGCCCTCATTCGCTTTTGTTTACCAGCAGGAGACAAAATATTTAATTAGTTTTGGGGCATTTATAATCTCCTCTGGGCCAGCTCCAGCCACAATGCTGNTGATATCAAGTATTCAGTCCTTTTTCTGTATACATTGGATGAAGTGTTTGCTCTTCTGGTCATGGTTTATCAGTTTTTATTTTCATTCACCTAATGGGAAACATTGTGCATTCTAAATCCAGCAATGGCTACATTATGTGTGTGTTCATTCACAACCAGCTTTACTAGTAGCTTTTAGAGTATATCTGTCATATCTAATTCATTATCGTTTGGAAATGTGACACTCGGGAGATTTGAAAATCTGAAGCAGCAAATGTTACCAAGTGCTTAACTAGAACATCTTAATCTTTTAGAATTGCGTTTCCTTTGGTGGAAGAACCTCTGTGGCGTCCTGCTGTCCATTTGGACAAAAGAGCAGATGTGTCATATGCATGTGTGCGTGTGCGCTCATCTATGGCAGGATGCAAACCAATATAGCTACAAAAGTACCTAGTTAATTTGGAAAGCATTAATTACAACATCAGCCCTTACACTTAACAGTCTAAACTTTTACTTAAACTGAATGTGGATTACTTAATTTGCATAACAGTTTGATTTTAAAGTAGAAATCTAATGGTAAAGTAGTATAAAAAATGAAGTGAGATGTATGTAAATTTTTGATATACGTATGTGTATATGTGTGTATCCATCAATTTGTTTTATGATTTCCTTCTGTTTTACCAATTTGTTTGATCGTTACCATTTTTCAGCAAGTTTCAAATTTCAGCAAGTAAAGATAACCTTATTGTAAAGGTGTTTTTCAAAAATAAAGAAAGATGTGCTTATGGAGAACATAGAGATTTAACACATGCCCTCCCAGAAAAGGTGAAGGCTCTGCTTTCAATAAACAAGCATTATGAACTGAGGTCCTGGATGACCAAAACTTAGAGTTGTTTTTAACTTTGCACACTTCATTAGTTCCATTAACTGCAGTAGGGTTACATAAACATGTGAAGTTAAGCATGTATGTAAAATTAGTATATAGAATGTCTAATTAGAGTTCTCATTTTCTTTATTAACAGGATTTTTCTAGGACAGTTCTTCGTATAACATTCTAAAATATATTTATGGGATATTTACTTGATAACTATTATACATGACTAAAAGAAAAAAACCTTAAGTCTGTAGTAGTGTATTTTAAACTACAGTATACCCTTCTGAAACTACAATATTTAAAATGCCACGAGAGAGGATTTTTAATTCACAAAACTGAATACATTAAACCTGAATTATATGTATCGAAAGCATTCAATCCATTATTTAAATAATTTAGCTGATTTCTTTAAATATCTATTAATATGCATTTAAGTAAGTTAACTAATTTCTTTATAGATATTCATCTATATGTATTCTATATATATATTTCTTCAAATAGAAGTGCCTTAAAAAGGCACTTAGCTAACAATTTTTTTTCGTGTTACTAAATATATTATTGCGTAAGAGAATTCTTCTGTCTCATTTTTATGAAGCACCATTTGACTGTTTAGATCCTTTGTTACTGAAAATTCTGTCACTTCTTATTTGTACCTATTTCGCTGGGTATTCATATTTATTTTCTGTATTCTTTCAGTGCAGAAGTGAAAGTTAAGAATGCTTCCAAATAAATATCTGGACTGCACGACTCTTACCCCAGAAACACTGTTGTGAAATACTGTGAAAGCTGATAGTAAGTACAGTGATATAACAGTTTTAGAAGTATACAAACTGAAGGAAAATCGACCAAAGTCTCATTTGTGTAACAGCTTTGACCCATTAGGGGCTTTTAAATCATGCATCGCTGATTTCAGGGTTGCTGTTGTCAAGCTACTTACAGATCCTAGTTAAATCAGGCATTTCGTATTTTTGCCCTCATTCGCTTTTGTTTACCAGCAGGAGACAAAATATTTAATTAGTTTTGGGGCATTTATAATCTCCTCTGGGCCAGCTCCAGCCACAATGCTGGACGCCACTCCTGAGTTAATTCCAGTCAGGCTGGCCCCTCCAGTACAGCATATGGGTAACCTATAAGCCTTTAGCAAAAGTTGCAACTGAACTATTAGAGGGGTGGGACCTCCCTGCTGGGAAAATACTGCACAACAAAGCAAAAAGGGGCCAGCGTCACCAGTGGAGGTCAAGCCAACACTTAGACCAAACAGCATCTGGCAAACTGTGCCAAGTAGAAATCAATGAGAAGCAGGACAGTGGGTAGTAATTTTATGCCTGTTTGCACGAGAAAATAACTCCTTCTGAACTGACATAATATTTATAGAAAGCATCTTCTGGCATCACCCTCTCGATTGTTGCTTCGTATCTTTTTATTTCAGTCGATAAACTATATGGCACAACCTAGACATGGTTTTGTTTTGGGCAAGCAACATAAATTGTAGCATTATGTTTCAGTAGATGAGGAGTTTTGAGAGTCTTTCTGTTTGGTTAGGAACCACGTGTATAACTGTAATTAATTTCCAAAGTGCATTACATTTTTTTCTTCATGTTACAATATGTCAAAGGGTTTGAGTAGGAAAAAAATTTCCTAATTTATAGACTCTAGATTCCAGCCACTGTAAACTGTTGCAACTCAGCCTGCTTGAAACCTTCCATTGTTTTTCATCTCCCTTTCATTCTTACTTTCTGTTCCTCCTGCATCTCTACTTATATCTCATCTTGTTGCCCTTGTTTTTTCCCATTGTCTTCCTTTGCTTTTTGTCTTTTCCCTGAAATTCCAAGTGCTGGTACTTAAGTATTGTAAGCAGGCTGCCACTGAATTCGGTGGGATTACTTGGAGCTTACTATTAAACATACTCAAGTCCTTGCAGGTTCATGGCATCAGACACCGTATTTTAACCCTCGTGCTTCTTTCTTGTGCACTTTTCTGCTTCTCAAAACAGGGACCAATCTCTGTGGTTTTTGAGTTTGTCAAGAAGTATTTCTATTTTCAACAACTTCAATACTCATTTTCATACTTAAACTACCTTGTATTTTCCTGCATGTTAATTATTTTTGCACTTTGAGTGAAGCAGGTTGCAGATTGCAAAGTCTTGATGGTAGAGGTTATACACAACTAATAGTCTTTCATAAATAGATTGACTACCTTGGTGCACCTGCTCACTTGTCTCCTTAGTTTTCTGTGGTTGTAGATGTTGGGAAAATGTCAGCTTCAGTCTGAGGGTCTTCATGCCTCTTGATGGAGAAAAGAACAGACTATAGACAGTGACTTTTCACTGGGGGAAAAAATGGAGAAGATGAATGTTCCAGCACTTTGGTGGAAGGAATAGAAAGCTGAATGTTCATAGAGTCCTTTATTGGTCCTGTCCAAAGGAAGGTTCCATATGAGGAAAAAGAACTTATGGAACTGAAGTGGACTAGCTGTTGGTGCCCAGGGAGAGAAATGGTGCTTTACTCAGTGAGTGCAATTTTTTAACAGTTATAAATTATACAGAAAAGTTTTAATACAATAGGTTAAATGCTGCAATTTTTATTTGGTTCTGCTTTTGACCAAAATCTCCGTGTGCAGGCCGATTGTTTGCTTGTTTGTTCAATTTTAAATAAGATTTTTTTTCCTGCTGATGCATCTGAGAAACTCAGTGGGAGCACATTCTTCACATTTGTCTCCTTTGATACTATGAAGCACCTTTTATATCTCATTTTCTCTATTCCTCTTTCTCCCCTTAATAGCAAACAGAAAACTCTGCTGGTGTAACAGCTGTCTCTTCCCTAGGCTGTGATAAAGTTAATTGCCAATACAAAAAGACTCTACTACTGTATGAACAGCTTTAGTTTTCTCCTGTGTATCAGCAAGACAATCCCCACATATTAAAAGGTTCATAAGAAAATAAAGAGGAGTTGTCTTTTCACACAACAGTAATTAATGGTCTTTAAGAGTTAGCGAGGGAGAGCCCTCACACCCCACAACTGTAAGAACCTGCTACAACATCTGCAACATATATTCATAGTTAGTGTTGTTGCCCACCATCTTCTGCAAGCTGGAAACCACTGCTCTCAACAAAGCCTGAGTGAAATACATAGTTACCGATTAGCAAGTAGGTTGGATACAGGCATAATTGAATTGAGAATTACAGTATTTGCCATTTTATGTATAAGATTAGACATATTCTTAGGAGGAATTTTGGTAAATGTAATACTTATGTTGAAAAAAAGGGTATAGATACATCTAGGGAAGTAATTTCATGCCAGGATGAAATTCCTAATTGTCTCTCAGCATATTACCTGTTTAGTTTCTGTGTTTGGGAAATTCTTTGGTTTTCATTCTGAATTCCGAAGAAAAAGTCAGTTTTAAAGGCTAACTTGTGAATGATCTTGGTATTGTTTGTCTAATTAAAAAAAAAAAGTTTTTTTGAATGTAAGTCAGCTAAAATGATGATTGTTTTTTAAACAGTGATTGTTTACAATAGCATTAACGTGTTTCTTAGGCATAGCAAATAGGTAATTTAAGAGTTAGTTACTGCAATGTAAGAAAAAAATGTTTCTTCACAAAGTGAGTTTGTGGAACTGGCTCACCCTATGGCTGCATTATTGCCTACCTTGCCAATGTTTGGGAGAAGACAAACGCTTAGGGATGGGAAAGGAGTAAGACCACCTTTTTCAGCAAAAGCCTGAAGTTTCAGCAGATATAGCAAATCACACCCTCTGCTAAGATGAGCTGACATCCTATACTGCAAGCTTTGTTGCTCAGGATTGACCGTATCTTTTCATTAAGGAAGAACACTGAGCTGATTTTCCTATTAAGAAATTTTAGTTCATCCATTCTTTGTAACAAGCTTAGGATTTTTGGTTTGGTTTTGTTTGTAGCACTTGTGTTGCTTCAGTGTCGGGTATCTCGTTAAATTTAGTTATATTTGTAGGCTTTTGAAAATCAGTGCATGAATCCGAGTTCACATATGCTGATAAATAAATTGTTGGGCTTTGGCTGTTACCATCTCTGCAGAAACCATTTGGAACAAACATCTCTGGTTTGAGGTTGAAAGGACCATCTCATTGTATCTGGGAGGCAATGGGCACAGGAGGTGAAGTATGGGAGTCTGTCTCCCTGTAATCTCAAGGATACCCTTCTGTTTATAGAGGTGATTGTGATGCACAGGATTGAGGAGTGGGCAGGGATGACAATTGGATGAGAGACAAGTGAAAAAGGTAGAGCGAGTGTAGGGGCCACAGCAGAGGAGTCAGGACCAAGAGATAAACAACCCCTGGAGTACTGCTCAACCGCTGGAGTACTGCTCTTCCAGAAGCTGGAGTTGAACCCAAGAGACACGAGTTTATACTTCCTTCTGCTGTGAGGAAATATGGTAAAGTTGGCTGATATGTCCCAACCACCTACTTCATCTTTCTAATCCTGAGGTACCTGGTATATTAAAAGATAATAATTTATCACTTGTGCTGCTAGTTACCCCGTTAGAGGTTTTTCAGAACAGGTTAGAAAAACATGATCTTTGATGATCATAAAACGAGTAATTCCTGTCTGGAGTCAGGAGGGTAAACTAGATCCCTTCCCTCATCTGTTTCTTGGTGCATAGCATAGACAGTGCTTTTAGTAAGTCTCAAGATACATCGTAAAGGAAGGTCTTCTCTGGAAGACTCTTGCCTCATTGAAATTTGGTATATAGGAAAATAAAAGATGGCTAAGGAAACTGAATTACATCTTAAATAGTCGGATTCTGCTCTTTCTTGTGCCAGAATGCCTATGTAATGCCTAACACGTAATTTTAATTTTTTTGAAGCAATACTTGAGGGCATATTTGTACTGCCCAGTGCTACTAGAGCTAGTGCCAAACAAGTTAATTCATGGTTGAAAGATAAACAGAGGATCAGTGTTTTGCCCAGGCTAGTTAGTTCACTTGTAGAGCGAATCTTGCACAGCTACACTACTTCATCATCTAAGCTTCCTGCACAGTACTCGTTGAATGGTGAACATTGTGCCGGGTAACTGTGTGTTCCCCCATTATGTGGTGCCTATAGGTCCCTTTGTGAAAAACTTCAGAGCAGCTTATGCAGACTGCTGAGCATGCATAGGTGGAATTGACATTGACAGATAACTTTATTTTTAAGCACACGAGAACCTATATGATGTTAGGTACTCAGAAAATTTACTAGCTTTGTAATGATATGTCAAAGCTTTTTTTTTTCTGCTTTAGTAGTACGGTGGGTTGCAATATCATTCTAAGTTGAAACTTCTTTCTTTTGCTGAGCTGTCTTATGTACTTGTATGTGGCTACACATAAGTGTGTAATAGTAATCCTATTCCATTTGTAATATAGGTGAGAAACATTATAGGCTGTTAAATGTTCGAAACATATTTCTCTAGTACCATGATAAAATGAACCCTTCCTCATTTTTTTTCTTTTTTAGGATGTTCTGGACCTCATGTCCAGCATGCTTTAAAACAAAGTTAGGTTGATGGGCTGTTCTGTGCAAGATCACTCAGGAAAGCTATGCTTTTTGAGCCTCACATAAGCAAAAGTTACTTCAGAAAGATCACATGGAACAAAAAAGTATGACTGGCAAGGATAAATGAGTAAATTGAGAAAAAGTGATAGCTGGAGTGTAGTATGGCAAGTAGAGCCTTAACTGTGGTTGGGAGACTTCCTTATTGAACTATTAGAAAGAAAAGCTCAACCCAGGGAGGAAAATGAAATGTTGCAAGCACTCTGTAGGAAAGGGTGGCCGGTATGAGGTTGGGAAGCACTAGGCGAAATGGTTGTAAACTCATTTTACTGCTGTAGATTGCTATTCAACTTCCCAGTATGAGCTAGCATCTAAATTTCATTTCGGTTCGGGATACATTCACTTGTGAATTGTTCTGTTTTCTGATTGTCCTATAGCTGTGATAGGGAAAACTATGTAAATAACCAAGGGAGGGAAATACATTATTCTGCACACCATGGATTTCCAGCCTGTCTTGTGAGCTGAGTCAAGTATTACTAGAAATTGGGCCCTTAAGGATGGTCGTATTTTGGTAGTTACCCACCTGCTCTTAATTAAGTAGCATACGGCGTGCCAGTCTCTCAAGCTTTGCTCAGTATAAACTACAGTGGCAAGAAGTCTTGATGAGGCTTTTACAAAGGATTTACCTGAGATAAAATAGTGTGTTCTGGCTAGAAGAGGTAAGATTCTTGCTTTGGAATATTGCTTTTATATGTTATTTTTAGTACAACTAGGGAAGAGAAAGTAATGAGGAATTAGACTTTAACCTGAAATGTTGTTTTCACTTCCTTTTAAAATCAGTATTTAGCCACATTCATTCCACAACGAAAGTAATTAGATTGTGTTTTCCATAACAGTACAGGTGGAAGATACCCAGCTCTTCTTAGTGAGTGCTATGATGATCACGTCTGAGTTATTAACTTGAATATCTAGCAGACAATTTTTTATGTGTTTCTGTATGTAGTCATAAATCCTAAAAATAATTTCTTTAATGGACTGAAACTATCCATTATTTTCCTGATATCAGTGGTGACGTAAAGGTGATAAAATAGTTTGATTTATGACTGAAATAGCATTCTTACCTGTCTCTTTTGGTTTTTATCTGAGAAAAACATAATATTTTTATTAAAGATACTATTTTATATTTAAAATGTGAATCAAGAAAAATGTTGCTAGTAGCATGAAATGTGTACCTGTGTAGTTAGAGATTCAAAGATTGAAATCTGAGGAATTGACTAGACATAGAACTTCTTTCTGGTGATTCTAATGTCCCGTCTTGAGATAATGTTATTACAATAAAATAAGAGGAAAAAGGCAATTCTTAAGAAATTATTGATGTACGATAAAGCCGAGACTAATATAAGTTGGGATCTAGGACAGGTTTTAGCACCACAGCAATATATCACATTGGAATATATGAATAGCTTTTTGAAAATGTATAAAAGTCTTGAGGATAATTTGAAAAATTATTTCGAAGAATGAGAGCTCTGTGAAATGATTAAAAACAAATGGAGGAGGGAATAGAATTACATAAGCAATAACTGAGGCAAACTGAAATATAGAGGAATTCAAATCAAGTGAAGGAAACCTGGGAAAATTTCGCTAGTGCCTTTTCTATTATTGACTGAGCAATAAAGCCATTTATTTTCTATCTTGAGATAATGTATTTTCATATGGCTGATGGCCTATGCAAATGAGCTAAAGGTCTGCATAAGACATTTATACTTATTTTTCTTATTTCTCTTTCATAAATCTGAAACTTAAAAAAATTGTTAGTGTTTTCGATCTGCTGAGGAACAATTCTTAGCCTTGCCTGTCACCTATAAAATCCTGTTAGGGGTTTGTTATTAATCCAGATGGATTTGTGCCCTTGTCCTGTGATTTGATAGTAAATCATTTAAGGTAAATTTACAACTTGTTCAGTAAGAGAGATAAATCACAGCTTCTCTCTTGAGACTATATCAATGTATTAGTCAAAACATTATAATGCTGGTGAATCAATTAAGAAGAGTAAGATTAACAGCATCATCATGTACTGTGTTACTATGCATTAGTGGAGTAAAATACTAAGTTTTTAAGCACTGTGATTTTCTATTCGTTTGAAGTCTTCATTGTAATTCATACTGGCAGGACATATTAAGTTAAAAATAGGAAAACTACTGACAAATGAAAAAATATGGTATTATACCATATCATATTTTAAACGGGTGCTTTTTGTATTTTTGGTATGAAGTTGACAGCACTGTTAACACTAAGAATGATTAATTATCTGAATTGAGTAACAGCTATCTCATGAGAATGCACAATATTTATTAACTTCTAAAACACCTTAATTTTATTGTGTTCCTCTACATTAAAAATCCCTTGAGATTAGTTCTAAGAGAGAAAAGATTTAACTAAGAAACTTATTTGGGCATAGAAGGCTGTAGCACTAAAATATGCTCTAGCAATTGTGTGAAGATCAGAGGTGTAGTTTTTTTATCTGCTGCATGTCTAATACTTCCCATGAAGAGTCTTCAGAAAAAGAAGCATCTCACAAGTTCTGACTGCTGATCCTTCTATGAAAGACATATGGTTATGTGTTTTTTTCTGAAAGATTCTGTTCTTCACTGTCTCACACACCAATAATCAGAAATTGTCATTCACACACAGATAGGAATGTTGAACATTTATAATGAAAAGTGATGCAGTTGTACTTCTTTAAAAATTGAAGATGTGGCATACATTTTGATAATGGAATAATGGAGACTCCCTACCCCAACTATCATCTCTGTTCAAGACCATTAGGATTCAGAATATTAAGAGCAGAGCAACTGGGCGTAACAGCCTACGTTCAACATCTGTCATGCTGGAGTCCATTAGTGTTCAATTGCATCCTATTGTTTTTGGATTATTCAACCCCATTTCATTGTCATTGCTTCTGCTACAGATTAATCAGCTGTTTACAACTACACCAAGTTTTGGAGTCATAATGAAAACAATTGAGCTATAGTTCTAAATAAATATACAGTATTCAGTCTCTAATGAAAAAAGTTACTAATTTATGAATGCTGGTAACAATTTAATTAAGTTTGAAACCAATACAGATAATAAATCATTGTGTGGCAGGTGGGGTTTTTTTGCCTTTTGTGTATATCATAAAATTATCCTATGATATTTCCTTATACGTTTATGTAGATAATGGTTTTAACAATACAAGTACAGTAAAACGAAGATGTTTGGTTATGAGGTGTGGATGTATGGGCAGTGGCTTCTCTATCATGACAGTTGGTAGCAGAAAAGATCCCTTACTGCCAGCAAGCAGATTTATTTTCTTCACATCTTCTTTTATTCTCTTTACCTATCTAGGGATATTACTAAAAAGACACTTTAAAAATATTCACACATATACACATACACACATATACTCTCATATGCTTAATTCAAAAGGGCAGTTCTCAGACTATCTGTATGCTTACATGGTTTTGTCTATGTCTGTGTCACAACCTATCAAAATATTTTACAATCATTATTAGATAAATCCATAGCTACATTTTAACTGTTTAAATATATTTTAAATTATTTTAATGACGTTGGATTTGCTGACATGCAAATACATAATCCCAATTTTTCTCAAGATACTGCTCTCTCTGCAATGTTATGTACTTTACGCAATACTAAAATTGTGAGTCCTGAAAGGTTTCTAATAATTTCAGTCTGCTTATTTTGGTACCATATGATGCAAAACAATAATATTCTCAGCCATATGCCATAAAGCCAATTCTCGTCTTTTTCATTAGAACAGTTATTTTTTCTACCCTTAATACTATCTAACCAGAATTTTTATGTTTTAGTGTGCAAATACTACAATGCACAGAGATTTTTTTTTTTTTTCCTGAGTTGCAACAGATTATCCATTCAAAGGATCTTTTGCTTAACTGCCCAGAGTCTTGTGGGGCCAGCCAGACACTGCTCCAGATGGCAAGTTGTTAGGGCTGGACAGAATGGCTTTGGAAGACTTCTCAACAGATGAAGGCTGTAATGTTCGGATTTTACTGTTTGGTGGCTGGTTTTTTTTTTCCCTGTAGTTCCCAGGGTGGGAAGGTACCGGGATGGAAGCAGAATGCCGCCCGCCCACCTGCTACCACCTGTTTAGCTTTTGCAGTTTCTATAAAGCCTCATCTTGTCTGTAAGACACAATCATTGCTTGCCGGCAGGAGTCAAGACAGGAGCGATTTCTGTTACCAAGTTATGTCTTCAGATCGCAGCAGTTCATAATTTCCAAATACCTTCCTAACTGAATCAGAACTTCTTTCATCTGAAATGGTTATTTGGAATCGATGTGGTTTTAATCCATCAAGATCCTTTTTTGGATTAAATGGACTATTTTATTCAGTAATATACTTTTTGAGAATGGAGATTTCATTACTTTCTACCTCTCTGAGTTTGAAGAAATTAAAACAATGAAAGCAGAAGACATTAGAAACTCTTTATTCTTTCTTAAGCAGTAAGAAGCAATTTTTAGACATTTCCAGAAGAACCAGAAGACTTTTTTTTTTTAATGCTAAGAAAAATAACGCTTCATTAATATCTGGAAACAGATTCAAAAGGTACGCAGGCTACTCACATGAGTGCTTTACATACTACTTTTTATTTACCTAATTTTTAAAAAGTAGTCTCTGTGTGTGTGAAGCTGAAGCTGTGTTGAATATGAAAACCTGTAAATCCAGTCATTTGGATTCGGGCGTAGAATCCGACGTCCCGTGCAGAAGTGGAGCAGGCTGTGTTGTGAAGTGCAGTTCAGAAAGGATGGAAAATGCTGCCAAGAGAAGACTGGCTGCCAATGCCAGGGAGAGAAGACGGATGCAAGGACTGAACACAGCCTTTGATCGTTTGAGAAAGGTGGTTCCACAGTGGGGTCAAGATAAGAAGCTGTCCAAGTATGAGACCCTGCAGATGGCTTTGAGTTATATCATGGCTCTCACTAGAATACTTGCCGAAGCAGAAAGGTACAGTACTGAAAGAGAATGGATCAGCCTGCACTGTGAACACTTCCACCCGGAGAGCTACCACCATTACACGGGACAGAAAATGCCCATGGACACTGATCCTTATGCACAGCGAATATTCAGCTATCACCCTGAACACTTTCAAATAGCTAATTAGAACTTTTAGCAAACTAAGAATATGCAGCAGGCCAGATGTGTAATTTAATAATTAGCGAGAGTTAATCTGCTTGAATAAGGTAATATTTGCATTATAATAGTTTATTATCGCTTGCATCTTATAGCAATTGGACAAAATAAATTTGCTTTGAGAACTTTAAATCAATATGCGTTTCAGAAGATTCAGCTTACTTAATGCTGGTGGAAAGCATACTTTTAATTTGAAATCTTTCTGACAGTTGCTTCCTAGTTCATCTAGTTAATTTGTTTCTTTTATTTAATAAGTTTTTGGTGTTGTGCCTTTTTTTTTTTTTTTTTTTAAACTGTGATGAATCATGACATTATTTTCTACAGATCACAGGCCAAATTGACCCATGATGTACCTGAATGGAATAACACCAGGAATTAACTTAATTCCGTTTATTTTTGTGTCAGCATTAAAGTTATTCTCTTTGGTTTGTTTTCACATAAATGGCTCCCATGGAAAAAGTTTTATAATCTATTGGAGTTCTAGTCCTCAGAGAACTGGCTTTCTTAAACTTTGTAAGTTTGACGTATGGATTCCAAGGTTGTGTAGGTTTGCTTTAATCCAGTTGATGATGTCTCTTGTATGCTCAAAAAAGAGCTAGTTTTAAGTCGTGGAAGGAATGTTTTTCTTTTCAGTGGCTGTAAAAGCGTATGTGATTATATACCATAAACAAGAATGCTTAAGTGAAGATAATTTAAACTTCTAGTTTTTTGTAGACTTTAAATGTTTGGGTTTTATTTTTTAATTTTCTGTTGTCTGGAAATAATAACAGATTTTGTATATCATCAATAAAGTGTTTTGTATGATACGTCCTCACCAGCTACCTGAAATTCCTACTCTAGGAATTACTTACATTTGGCTTTCCCAAATGTTCCACTACTTCGTCACAGTCCTGGCAGTTTAATGTGCAGAAGAATCAACTAGCACGTGACGCTTCTTCCCAGTTAGAGAAAGAAGTGTGTTTTACGTATGTCTCAAAACAGCCTTTAAAGAGAAGAGTTTGGTAAAAAGTTATAGAGATTCCTGCAAAGCAGTTGAGTTCCTTTCAGCCCTGGTGATCCCCTGAATTGCCTTTTGTTTGTTTGCTTCTTTCACTTGTGGAGGATGGAGGGATCTGGGTAGAAAAGGCAGAAGAGGAAAGGAGGTTGGGAAGGACAAAAATGAGTAGGGGCAGGACAGCTGGAGAAGCAGATGTGTTCCTAGCAGGATGCAGAGTCCGTGAAGGTTTGACTGCCGATGTCTGTTTAGACGGCAGCAGACTCTGAAGCTGAGGGTACTTGTGCTGGTGCTGCTGGGGGAGTTTCCAGAAACAAGCCCTTGCCAGTGTTAGGCGTGAGGGAGAAGGAGAGCGGGAGCTGCTGCCCTGGAACAGCTGTTGTGGGTTTCCAGCAGGGAAGGCTGGCGGGTTCCCCGCTGGCTGCTGCCATATCTTGTATTTTAGAATTCTTTCAAATGAAAAATGAATTGCTTTGATAGGAGTTATTGTCAACAGTTAAGCAGCTTTCAGTGCAAAACAAAAGTATCGATAGGAACTAAGCCCTGTTTTGGGGGAGAGGGACTCTGCTGCAGGAACAGTGGCATTACAAAGACCTGACCTTACTGTCTTCTCTCCGAACACTTACTGACGTTTTGCCCTTGGTCACTGTCCTGCAGACTCGTACCTTTCCTGAGGCAGGAGCCGGGCTGATCCTGGCATGAAAGCTGCTGGGTCAGACTTTCCGTCTAGGTTAAATACATATAAAGAGGCACTGTATATTCTGAGCAGCTCTCTGCTTTAAACACTGGCATTCAGGAATGTTTCTAATGTGTATTTTAGCCTCTCTAAAGGTGTTAATTACTAAAGTGTGGTCTTTTTCTTCTTATGAATTACATTAGATCTTTATTGGCAAACAGTTGATTCAGCCTTCTGGGAATATGAAGTCAGGTTACCAATTTCTTTGCAGAAGTTTATATAGAGAGAATAGAATTAGTTGTTGTCCATCATATAGCCAAGTTAATGCTGTTCGAATATTGCTCATCATTAAATGACAAGCTTATGTATGTAGTAACAATCAATACAATCCTTAAATAATTAAATGATGTGCCATCTTGCACTAATGTATTACCTGGAAACTTTGGGCAGGCATTGTCTCACCTGTGTTGCTAGCACAGTAGTGGGTTTTCCATCCTGAAATGGGATAATGATGCAAATAAATCGCACATTTATGTGACGTGGAAAACTCTGCTCAGGGAAAGATAGCCTTCTAAACCTTAGGTGGGAAGAGGAATACAATGTGAAAGTAGAAATACTAGAGTAGTGTGCAAGAAGAGTACTGATGTGTTTCTGCACTACTGGCATATAATTTGTTTTTGTGGGACATAACATTGCGGTTTATATGTATTTTATGTAAAAGTACTTAACATCCATTTCTTTTCCAATAGTTTTTCTTCCATTCAGCATTGTAATTTACTGTCCACTGCATATGATGATAAATATAATTATAAAAATAATGGATTAATATGCAATGAATGATTAAATGATAGTAAGATCATATAAAGCAGAGCAAGCCAACACAAAACATAAAATATCTGTGATCATGTTACCAAAAATTATTAAGAATTGAAACTGAATTCCTAAGAAGCCCTTCAGTGCAGTAGGTAGCTTGTGAACACTTTGTAAATCAGGTCATTGCATTGAACAATATGATAACATTATAATCCCCATTCTCTTAAATCTGCTTGTGCTAGTGGGAGGCAAATGTTTTATTGATCTGTTTATCTATTGCTAATAATTAGTTATGTTACTTGTGTAAACGTGAAGATTTTATATAATGCTGTCGTAGTTTTGTTTCTTGCAAAGTGCATTGTTTGGCTGGAAGTTTGGATTTCCCATTTCCTGTAGCACTGAAGACAGCAGAGTAAGTTCTTTGTATAGACTGCTGTCTGTCTACTGATGATCTGTCAAAGCTTTTTGGGGAGCGAACTGGCGTGAGGGAGAGGTTTAATCATTAAAAATTCTGTCTGATGGCAGTCTGAAAGTCAGGTATTATCCATGCTGGTTTGGACTTCTCAAACTCAACAACTCTTCAGGAAGTCATTGGTTTCTTTTCATAGCTTTCCTTTACAAATAGTTTAGTGATGCTTTGTGAAATGTAAACTGGACTGTTTAACTTGGATTTGGCTATTGCACCCAAATATTAGTTCCACACTGGCTATTTGATGCTTCTCAGGTAATGGCTCTGATCTTTCTTTTGTACTGGACTTTACTGGTATGGGCATTTGAAGTCTACTCTCCTTAAATAATTATTGCTTCCAGTGGGCCTCCAAATGAAGCAAAAGCTTAGGTGCTCAGAGCTTGGTGTGCTCTTAGTGACTGAGTTCTGGCTGCTCATAAATTGTTGTCCCACTGAACAGCAATGCAAACCTGAAATACTTCTGTTTGTAGTATCAGTACATTGTAATTCTAGAATTACACAACATAATTGTGAAAATATTGGTGATGGGAAATGCTTGCTTCATAAAATATTTGCTGTATGCAACCCACATACATGTTTCACTGTTGAAATTCAGCATGAAATTCTAATGAACTGTTTGTGTTACATTAACCTTTATTCTTCTAAAAGGTTCAGACTGCTGGGTTTCTCTTTGAACTCTGCTTCTATGATTCTTTGAATCTTGTTACCATGTTTGGACAAGGTGACCCGAGTTATTTTTGCACTCAGAACTGGAGTGACGTTTTTAACTGCAGTGACTTCAGTGGCTGAGAGCAGAACTAGGGTAGCACGTTCCCAATATGGATGTTAGTCATGAAAAGTCAGTGGTTTCTTCCTGTCTTACTATTGAGGTCATCAGTGGAGATGTATTAGCATGTCTTACAACTTTAATTCGTTCCAATTTTTTAGGATTCTATTTTCCATTTATAAGGCATTTAGGGCACAGTCCATCTTGTACTATACACACACACAGAGCAAAGCTTAGCTCTTGGCTGGAATTCCTAAACGGTGCTGCAGGAGAAATTCTATAAAGTGAAAATGTTGCTAAACTTATGGTCTTGTAAAGTCAATGACATTACAGCTACAGCTTCTTCATATGGGGAAGCATGAGTATCGTTAGATTTTTTAATATTTAGCTAAGTTTCCTATACCTTGTTAAGCAGAACTTCCCTGGTGGAAGTCCCTACTGTGATGTGTCAGTTTTCATTTTCCAAAATAAGCTTTTGCCTTAAGGTGGGTACCTGTACACTCAGGTTTCCAGCTATTTGGGCTAAGCAATATGGATGCAGTTTTCTGTATTTTAGGAGTAAAGTTTATCTAGATTTTTAAAATTCAGTAAGCGTTTACAGAACAGCTTATTTTTGCTCTAAATATGTTCAACTGTTCTCTCTCTCTCTACAAAATATCCAGAGAAATAAACAATTGCACGGAGAATGAAGACGTGTTTATTCATTGAAGAAGCAGTCCAGTGTTTCCTCTACACGGATATCTTGTAACAAATACTGATTTCACCTGGTACTTGGGCACTTAAAAAAATGCGTTATGTTTTCAAGCTTAATTACATTTTAAGAAAAAGTGACTTTAAAAACCCAAAGCAGCCCCATGTATAATATTTAAATGCATTTTCTACCAAAGAGTACATTATAATATTGTCTCCTATTTTTTTCTTATTTGTAATTCAGTTTTCATTTGCACAGAAGTTAGCATGCAAAATATATCTTATATAAAATTTATTTTAAATGTCTTCATATGTAACTGCAAGGAGTAAGAAGTTCATTTTTGCATGACTTCCTGCAGCCTGGGGTGCATAGTAGATTGTTGGGGTTTTTTTCCAGAATTTCAGAATGTCTTCAGTAGTTTTCCATTTCTTTACAAGACTGTGTTGCCTGCTGCTAATGGATTGTGTGATCCTAAAGGATGGTCACTTTCTGAACAGAATTTCTCGCTGATATAAATGGGGAACTCCCTTTAAATTCACAGTACATATGGCCCAAGATTTCTTTGGATATTGCAATAAATGTTTCTTTGTATCAGTAGTGGGCTTGGAAGTATAAAGACATTAATAAAAGCAGCTCGTGTTGGTCAGAGGAAATAATAAAATGTGTGGTAGCTGCTTTAGCTCATGGGCCTGTAGCTGAGATAAAATGGTCTTAAGAACATTGTCTCTGACCTAGCAGGCACAGAAGTGCATAGAAATCAAGCCAGGTAGGAATGGAGAAGCATGGTTACATGGGAAAGCAAAATCAGTACCAAGAAATGTAATGGCTAAGATCAAGCTTCCTTCAAGCGTTGGATTTTATCTGCTGCTCATTTAAAATTAATTGCAAAGTCTACTAACGAACCCTTAGACAATATGCTAAATCATTCTAGTTGAAGACTGTATGGAGAGAGTGAAAATCAGTGTGGTTTGTGTGTTTGATTTGCCCTCATTCAATTTCCACTTGTTCAAGCGCTGGATTACACAGCTAAGGGTTGAAAAAATCAGTCCTGCGTAGCAGGTCTCCAGTGTCCTACTGCACTGAGAAGCTTCTGGGAGTGTTGGCCGGGAGCCCACAAGCAGATATCGCAGGGGAGTGTGTGGGCTGGGCGAGCAATGGCGCAGACAGATTCTGCATGAATATTTGAGACACCCTGGAGTTCAGCTATGGCAGTCTGTAGGTAGAAGTGTGGGCTTTGGAGACTGATTTGTGAAGATGCTGAGAATTTGGCAAATCTGTTGACCTTTCAAACATGCAAGTTGCCCTATAGAGTCCTTGGCTTCTGCTGTGGTACCCCTGAAAAAACTTGTTCTTTCAAACATTGATGAAGGAGTTGAGGTTATTAGAAAAAAGAAAGCATAATTTAAAACCAAAGCAAGTTGCTAGTAAGAATTGTTTAAAAAAGCAATGGTATTTCACAACTACCTGCTAGAAGCATGGCTAGTATATAACTTGACAGTATTTCATGATTTTCTTCTAAATAATGTCTGATTCTGTTAGTCAGCTGTCACAACAAAGTTCTGAGGAAACCTCTGGTCTTGTTGCAGATTTTCACAATTATTTGAACACGTGAAGGATACACTGTTGTACGCAACTCTGAAGCATTTATTTAAGTTTAGGTGAGACGAATGGAAATATACATTACTGAACAGGCAGGTGTTTGTTTTTTCCTTTCATATGCACTTAAAATAAACTTTAAAACTGACATTAACATTTTTCTTCCCAGTGAGAATGACTTTGGATCAAAAAATAAAAAATATCAACTTTAATGAAGAAAAAATTATAAAATAGAATTTTAAGGCTCAAAGTTAACATCCTTGTATTGGAAACAGTAAGGCAATTAACAATGAATCACTTCTCCAATATTTAACAGTTAAATTATTTAATTAGGTCTTGCTGGTCATTTTGTATGAAGGCACTTTCCAGAAGCACTTTTAAAGCTGGTAGCATTAAGAACGTAGTTCTTAAAGGAATCCTTATTCCAGTTCTGTTGCTTTGAAGTACCTATGATTGCTGTAAACAGTTGGGCTTGGCAATTATTTACGTATTAAGATAAAGACTGCAGACTTGGCTTTTCGTATTTGAAATACGTGCTCTCATCTTCTCCTCACATGAGCAGATGTGAGGCAGGACTAGAAGGAAACAGGAAAATAAACCTACCAAATTCTGAATCAGAAAACACTGAAGTTACGAAACTGGGCATTTCTGTATCTCACTGATCAGTGTTATGCTCCACATTGTGGTGATCTAATGGACTTTTGGAAGATAATAGCTAACGCTGACTTCAGTGGAAGTTCTAACACTGATTTTTGTTGTTGCAGTAGCCCACCCTGAATAAGAGAATGGAACACCATGTTAATGTGAAGTCAAATCAGTTATTGAATTAAACCAAAACAATGAACAGCCAAGCTGTTCAGGAAAGGAGCACAGTTGCGTAGTCTCTAGTGCATCTTGACACAGCCTGATTAGATAGTGCCATCCTTCGTAGGACATGAACTCAAACAGCATCACATGTTTTGTGACAACTCAGTGTTGTCTCCATGGCTTACACAAGCCTTTTTCCTTTGGCTTTTCCACCAGGTAACAAACTTAATTTTTCTTTTTCTAGCAGGTCTTCTTTGTGATAAGCACATCAATGCTACTAATTAGCAGCATTTACGTTCATTCACATAAGCTTCCTTAATGTACTCATTTTATGGGCTCAGTATATGCAGAGGAGAAATGTCCTGTAGCAGTTAATGAGCAAAATGTAATGACTACAAACCATTTGGGATCAGATTCTGGTTTTGTTTGTATCAGAGGCACTGGAAGTAATTGAAATTACTGACTTCTGCATTATGTAGGGAGATGTGATAGGTAAAGTTTTGATCCTTTCACTAGTAAATACTCTCAAGGAAAGAATGTTCGCATTCAGCTGACAGATTATGGTGATCCACTCCCCAAAGGCTACCTCTTAGTGAGACTTCTGGGGCCTTTTCTTGAATGACTGAGGATTAATCCTTCTTACACAATTTTTTGCGAAAAGTCTTTCAGCAATATCTTCTTGTCTTCCCACTTCTAAAGAACTGAATGTGCATTTTAAAAAAACATTGTACCACTTAAACCTCCGCTTGTCAGGTCAGGTTATAATGATCTTAAGTTTGGAGACATCCCACTGAAATAATGGAGAATAGGTTGAAGAGATAGGGTTTACAAATTTTCTACTGTCTTTGTCTTTTAAACTGTACTGAGGTTTTGGGTGTGTTTTCTGATGTAAAATGCGAGAACCACTACTACTGTCAATAATAACAAGTATGATTCCAGCACTGGTAACCAGGTATTTGTTAATAGTGAGTACGAGCATTCTTTTCTTCTAAACTATGTAAAGAACTCTGGGAAGACCAGGGCTGTAGATGGGAGTAGAATCTGATCTTTTGTGTCTTAATTTCCTCACAACAGCACTGGATTAAGTAAGCAAATTCCAATAACTTTTATTGAATGATTTCCCCAAGAGTAGTTACTATATGGAAAACTTTATATTTTGTGTTGCCCAACTCTGACTCAGTCTAGGTTTAGTTTTGGAATCCCTTAGCCATTCTAAAAAGAAGTGAGGATAAGATGAGCAATACATTCTCTATCTTGGAAAATGAGACCCACAATATGTCTTAGGTTGGGCACCATGTAACTGAAGTCACTTGAATCAGTGTATCACTGATTCACTAACAGCTCTTAGTTTTAATTTGTTTGTGAGGGAGGAGGTACAACATAGGCAACAACTGGTATTTCTGCTTTCCCACTGAAGTACCTGCACCTTCTTTTTTTCTCTCAGGATAAGAATGTATTTTAGCTTCTTGGTCTGTTCAGTCTGGGGTGAATCACCTGAGATTTGTAATAAAAGCGCGAAAGTTATAATGATACTTTTGTTTTATGGTCTTCACTCAGGTGGGAAGTGCAACAATACAAGAAATTCACTTCCTCTAACCCCTTAGGGAACCAACAGTTAGAGACAACATGAGCTGTACTTGTAGGAAACGCAATGAAATGCTGTCTCTTGCTCAGTCTCTAGCTGTATCCAGTATCCTTTGGCTCTTAAGATAACTCCTCATTGTTTTCTTTGTGTATGTGATTTTTTAAAGTTACATGGAAAAATTCAAATAAGGTCTAAAATGAAAGTGTCTGTTAATTGTTCTTTTAATCTCTGTGACTTTGATTAGAATTGTGTTGCATTCTTCAGCCATGTTGAAAGCACAGTAAGAAAGAACTGCTTGAAAAAAATGTCCAAAGAAGAATGATAGCAAGTATTTAAAGATGCAGGAAATCAGCTTAGATATTCACAGATCCTAAGCGCTGAGAGGTATTAATACAACTGTATAGATGCTAAATATATTTAAATCAATCATTAACTGTTGTTACTTAACACTTTCTGTTGCACTTTCATTCGATTGCCGTTTTTATTAGTGCTATTAGTCACAGTAGGTTTTTCAGCTCTTTGCACCTGTTGCTTAACTTCGTAACTTTTGTATATAACAGAATTTTCTCTGTCTTGATAATAGACCCTACACTTGTGATTATGTCCTAAATGATGGTGAAAATTTAAATTCCACCAGATAATTCCTTTTCAGTTAGTCAAAAAATGAGCTGGATGGTAGATGCACTTTTAGTCATGTTAAAAATTAAGAAAAAGAGAGTACTATTTAAAAATGGTGAAGTTACAAGCTTGATATAATCTGTTTTTAAAGGCAGAGAGTCACTATCATTGTCAAGAAAGAAATACGAAGCACATCTGGAGAACAGTTTCAGCTGTGGGCTCTAGAGAACATGCTTCAGACAACAGGAATTTTGGTTTCCTATGTTAGCATCCAATGCACGTGCCCTGTACCTTGCTTTATGAATCCTTACACCATGAGTACACAGTTCATGGAGTACACACACACACAAATATAAATATATAGGGTATACAGCTATACCTAAATGAAACACTGTATTTATCTAGTCTCGAGTTCAAAAATTCTAAGATTATCTGGCATAATAATATATAAAAATGAGTTACATCTTTTTGCTTCAACTTGTGCTTTGTGATTATCTGGCACATTTTTTTAGAATTACATTCAAAGTCATGTTGTTTACCCTCATTCAGGATTGTTGTTATTGTAACATCAATGTTTTCACTGGCAGTATTCCAGCTAAACATCACCAATCCTTAATATGGCTTGCTACAGTACAGTAGCTTCAATTCAAGCAGTAAAAGTGGTATTGGCATTTAAGTGCTTGAAACTATGTTTACTATGTAATTCTTAGCAAACTACACAGTACTGAATTTATTGCACAACACTCCATACCACAATTATCCTGCAGTAAAATAATATGCAAAAGTTTGGTATGATAGGTTACTTGCAACATCTGCAGCAGTAGTACACTTAATTACAAACAACTTGCTTGTAAACCTTGAGCATCTTGACTTGTACCTCCTTTTTTCTTTGATTTATTTCACAGTTCTAGTATCTCTGCAGGTGTAACTGGAACAATCTTTAGTTTGTTTTTCAAAGTTCTTCACTCTCCACCACCTTTTGGGGTGAGGATGAAAACAGCATAGGGCTTTCAGTAGTTGGGAAGGCAGAAAACATGTCGAGTCCTTGACCGCTGGGGTTTGCATACCAGCTGCCACCGGGTCGAAGCTTTATTGGTTGTGGAATTTGATGGTGCCACTGAGCTGAAGCAACAAAAACAGAATAGGCTGGATAAACCTCTAATTGAGTTAGCAATGAAACAACAGAAATCAATGCAAGCAACAGAAAAGTTGCTTCCAACATCCTTGAAAGGAGAACAGCATTGTCGTTGACTGTTTTAGGGTCTCTTCCTTCAAAAATTGTAATTTACACAGTTTATAGGTTGAGTATTTTTATTGAAGTCTACAGGTGGAATTCCATCCCTGTTCAGTGCAATGGCAATGATTACACGGATTTCACTAAGTCCAAAATTTAATAATTTAATCTTTGGAGCCTTCTCCAAAGCTCTTGCAATCAAAACCACACCATAGCATGAACAGAGATGAGCAAACTGGACGTGGTTTTAATTTTGTACTGCTCCATCCTCTGGGGGACTTTTCTTCCTGATTTTTTTTTGGCAATATTTAAATTCGAAGGAATAATATAAGGACTTTTAAAAAAATAAGCGATTGCAAAGAAAAATGACTTCTGTCACTCCCTTTGGTGTATAAGACTTGCAGAGTCTTCAGAAAATACGGTTGGAATCAGGAAGCATTTCTTACTTCCATCTTTTTCCTGTTTGTACCTTGAATCCTTTATATGAAAATCTAATTTATGTCTTGCAAGAATTAGATACTTAAGGAATTATTTTTCGTTTTATGTGACCTTTTTTAATAAGACTCACAAGCCCTCACTTCAACATTACATTACTATGGTCTCTAACACCACAAGGTGGCGGAAAACTGACAGAAATGCAGTAGTGACTTGTGGTTGTCCCTGATTTTTTTATTTTTCCCTCCAAATGAGAAATACAAGGTTGGAAACGTGGTTGTTTGGGTTTTTTTGTTTTTTGTTTGTTTGTTTGTTTGAGGGTGTGGCTATATTCCAATAGTTTGTGGAATGTGTTTTCTTTTTTATTATACTGCTTAAGTGATCAAAGTACTCTCTTGCTCTACATAAATTGTTACATCTTGCATAGATACAGAGTCATTAAATGATGTGTTATAATTCTTGAACTGGGCTGGGGCCTTCCAAGTCCCAGACAAAAATATTAGATGCAAAGTAGCCTCTATTAATTATGCATAGTTTGCATCGTACGTGCTCCATAGAAAAGGGGTCTGCTTTCTTGTGTGCGATTTACTGTTCCATCTCGGGTCAGGGCTGTAGCACAAGCATGTGTCAGAGGGAACAGAGTTGAGGTTCGACTTGAGTACATATTATTATATGCTTATGTGTCTAGGGAATTTGGAAGGTGGAAAATGGGAGCAGAGAATACTGTGCAAAACTCCTCCTCTGTTTTTTCTCTTTACCTGCCGTTAAACTGATGCAAGAGAGATAATTTGGCCATTTAGCTGGATCATGATACCTCCTCTGGGTGGCCGTATTAAGCTGTGGCCATGCTGTGATACTAATTCTAATCCACATCAAACCCAGCAATTTTACAGACTAAGAACTAGGTGAGGGCAGGGATCAGGCAGATACAGTATTTTCTGGTTTACTTGCTAGCTAATACCTACCGTATATGTCAAGTCTAGCAGTACAAGAGACAATCCCAGCTTCATTTTTTGCAGACAAGGTGTACCAGCCAGCATCTGCTTTCCTGGCAGGCTGAATCAGGAGGCAGACATACCCCGTTGTGTCTTGATGCATGCTGGCAAAACAAGTGTTTTGGAATTAGTATTTCTCAAGAGGACATCAACTTTCAGGTTTTACTATATGTACCTTAAACATGAAATAGGTAAGTTGGAACTTCTATTCTCAAAGAGGTAGCAGTCCAGGGCATTTATAGTCAATAGATTTGCTTTCAGTATTGCCTTAGCCGATAATCACAGTAGCACAAATCTGTTCTTGCTCCTCTCAGCTGTGCAAAGCCATGGTGTGACAGTGTGAGCTGAACTGTTGCTCTGTATGTGTTAATATTGGAATTGTTTATTCAATTCAAATGTACAATCATACTGTATTTTTTACTAGGTCAGAAGCTGGAAGAATAACATAACAAAATACTAAGAACATTTGTACAAAGTTGTGATATTTTCACAACAGTAACCAGAATGAGTCAGAAACTTTCTTAGGGCACTCTTTTCTCTGAGAAAATGCCTGAGTGGCAAAATCTTAAAGATTCGTTTGGCCAGCACTCTAAAAGAAACCTGCTTCATTATCTCTCCTCTTCCTTTACTCTGCAGTGATCCAAGACTTCCTGGCTGCAACTTCCAGGAAAAGCTATGCAGTAGTATGGCAGAGAACTGAGGCTCCTCTGCTCTCTCGGCTGGGGTTGGTCCTTTTTATCAGCTCATTATAAAGGAAGAGGTGGGGGATGAGCACATCAGAATACTTGAAGTTGCAGGAAGTTCTGAAATTTGAGATTTTGTTTCCTTACGAACTGGAATGAAGCATTAAAACGCAGAATTTCAAGTCAAGAGGACATTTTGTGCTTCTGACAGCTCTAATAAAAAAAGGAACATTCACCTTTTGCTCCTTGCACTACATAATTTGCCTTGTGTTGGGGCACAGTAATATAGAAGCTCATGCATGTCCATATCATGATACAAAAAAGGTCTCTGGGCTTCAGGCAGGAAAATAATAGTGAGGCAAGACAGGGACACAGACAATGCTGCCCATGGACTGGCTGAAGTAGCAGAGGTCATACAAGCCTGATGTAGGTCCTGGCGTTGTGAGGTGTCAGAGGTTTCCTTTAGTCATTCCTCTACTGGGCTGAAGAAAACACCTGTTTTCTACGCTTCTGTGAAACAAGTGGGAATGAGGCTTTTTAGGACAGTTGTTCATTTTACATTAACTACAGTGTTTGCATGGCTATAACCATCATTCCTGTAAAAGTACTGGTACCTGGAATAAATCCTTGAGTAATCTGCCTAGAGGCAGAGGAATAAAGACTAGAGGCTCCAGAAGATGGGAGTCAGGTGGACTTTTTTGGAGAGGGCCAGCAGTCCCTGAGTAGGGACAGGGAGACCACTGAAAGGTTGTTTTGGGTAAGCTTTCCCTCGAGCTAGGTGTGTGTTTGCAGCAGGCGCTGTGCGGCCGCAGGTTTCTTTACAGATCACCTGCAGGCTGTGCGTGTGACAATGTAGTACTTCTTGAGGCTGATGTCTGAGAGCCAGTGGCTGCATCAAATCATTAGTTGGAGCCAAGTGAAATAAAATATTAATAATCTGATTTATGCTGAAGTAGAAATCTTTAAAAAAGAAATGAAAGCAATCAATTTTTCATTAATTACAGACAGGCACATTAGTTCATCAGCTTTTGTTTTGCAAAACCTAAAAAATAGTGATACATTTGTATGCAAGACCTGAACCCAAACATTGTTGTATTTTGTAAGCATGGATCAAAGACTTGGCCTGTGCTTGTGACCAAACTTTGTTATAAGCCTCTGTATGTGATCTGCTGAACTCTCTATTATCCTCTGCTCTGGGGCATTCAAAACGATGTTCTAACTGTTCTGAGTTTGAATTCATCCATAGTTAGAGCCTAACTGAGGAAAAAATCATTTAGAGAGAGAAAGTGCTAAAATGCATTAAAAAATACCATATTGTAGCATCTTTGATAAAAAGATGCATATCCTGTATCAGGCCTATGACCTGAAAGGTCTATCACCGCTCTCTGGAGCAGTGGCATTGTGCTTCATGCCTTTATTCTGGATCGAGGAAATAGCTGTTGTTCATCTCACAGTGAAGCCAGCTTTTAAAAACATTATGTGGGTGAAAGAAGTTGTTTTAAGAAGAACACCACTTGTACTTATCCCCCAGGTTTTCATGGAAACAGCTGGTCCAGCCACAAGAAGCTTCAAGCACGGGTGTGCTGGTACAGTACCTCATCCTCTCTCTGTTTGATGGGATCGTCTCATTATCCTTCTTCCAGTAAAATACAGGGGGTGGCATTCCCACAACTCTGCACTCTAATCTGACAGGGTACCCTTCAGGAACTCCACAGTTCTGAAGCTTCTCCAAAAACATGGGAGCTTTTTTTACTTCCTTTGCTGGAAAAATAAAAAGGATTAATGAGCAACATATATTTTGTTCTTTTTCACTTTGAACAATATGGAAGAACATGACCAAAAAATATTACTGTGATATCAAAACAGGTTGTGAATTTTTAATGGGATATTAGAAAGGAAGTGAAGTGCCATGACATAGCCCTCCTAAGGTAAAATAAAGAAAATAATCAGTAGAACTGGTGTTCGTGAAATAATGTATGCATATCTAATGGCTCTAAACATGCTACCATTGCAGGAAATTAATGCCAGATCTACGGATTTCACCTCTTGCAAGGCTTTATTAAAGAACAGTATTCAGTTTTGTAGCTTTTTCTACTTAAAAACCTTTTTAAACCACTAAAATTGGGACTGACATCTAGGAGACCTCAATATATATTATGAATTCAAACCCTAAGCATTTCCTGGGGAGATAATTAAGAGTGTCATTTTGCCAAGACAAGAGAGGTGAAGTGATGAGACAGAATTCTCTGTTAATAATTCTCTCTTCTTAACTCCAGCATTGTGACCAGTTTTTCAGTGATTCTTACCTACAACAGTGAGCTCCAGGCTAAATGAATTTTGTCCTGTTTTGTTAGTGGCGAGGCAAGTGTAAGTTCCAGCATCATTTTGTGAGAGAGGATCAATAAGCAGAGAGTGAACTCCAGTCTCTCTGACCAGCATCTTGTGGGTGCCATCCGGTAGCACAGGTTTGCCATTCAGAAGCCACGTCAGGTCTGGAGTTGGTAACCCGCACACCTAACAGACAGTGAAACAGCCAGAGGCAAATGTCAAACTGACAAATAGATGTTAGTAATTCATAGGTAAGCCGCTCTTCAGAGACCATCTGAATGATGTTGGAATCTAGAACAAAGATTTTTTTATTATTATTTATTTCTCAGCTTCTGTTTTTCTGCTGGTTAGTTATATATCAGAGTCATACTAATGACTGTATTTTGTAAAATTTGATGAAGAATTATATAGTTCTTTTTAACTGTTAAACTTACATACTTTAGAACACTATAGATTAAGTATTTTATAGACTGTATTGTACTGTAAAGATCTTTCCAATAGATAGAAGTACTTACTCATGCCTAAAATATTGCTTTCCAAACAATATTCTACAAACCAGAGAAAGAGGGAGGTGGAACTTGCCTGAACGAGACTGCTCTCTTCCAGGTTTGTGCAATGCCAGACATGCTTTAAGGCTTCACAAGCTCTGCCAGGATAGCAGAGCTAAGAATAACCAAATTCTTTGGCATGCTCCCTAGTAAACTTTACATTGTAAATTAAGTAGTAATGAATCTTGTTCATCTTCAGGGCATTAACTTCTACTTCAGCACTTCTGCCCTCTTCAGGGTAGAGGCATTCTGGAGCATGGAAGGGGTCAGTGTGAGCAATACCACTTTTGCTGTGTGGCAGGGACATGAAGGGGCTACCAAAATAGGCTGGAGCAGATGAGTTTCTTAGTGCTGTTCAATAACAGGATGCTCACTGCATGTACTCTAATCTCTGACAACTCTCTCATGTTGGGATTCGAATCTGTAAATGGGGATGTTTTGGCATCTGTGCATGCTGGGTAAGCATAAAATGAACTGGGCTCTGTTCCCTCTTTTCAGGGAGTATTAGTCTTCAGTAATTCAGGGTAATACAATGGGAATATTTGTTTGAACAGAATGCATGCTGAATCCTCTCTTTCTCGTGGTTTTGTGCTATTCTGGATTATGCTCAAGAATGTGATAATGGAGCAGAAGGACCTGTCATTCCCAGATGAACTTCCAGAGTTCAGACCAGTAAAGGACACGGTGAACATATCTAGTAATTTGAACAACCTTGTAAGTGAGCCTTCTATTTCTGGGTTTGTGTTTTCTGTGTTCTTCATTTCATACAGCATGTGTTGAAAAGAAATCCCTTGAATCAGCTCGGAGACAATGGAAATAAGGAATGTTTTTTTTTAAATGAAGCATTAAAACTTTAACAGAAAATGTTCATTAATGCAATAAAGAAGTTGAAAACACCTAACAATATATGTACAGAGGTAGGGAAAGTGAGAATGAACAGAGGAAACAGTTAATACCTTACAATCCAACCTACAAAGTCGCCCTTCATGTGCTACCATGTCACCTGGAGCCTGTAGAAAGTATGGCCTGAAAAAGTGTTCTTGAACTGCCTCTTTGTCTCCTTCTGGCACCCGGGGTCGTGTTCTGCAACACAAAAATTGCAGGTGTATGTTTGGAAGCCAAACTTGTTTTTCCTAATGCTTAGAAAAAGGAAGAAATTGTGTAAAGGGATGAGCAGATAGCTTGGATTAAAGGGCAGAAAGAAATGGACTGATTGTAATTTAATACTTGCGTATTTTCCATTTAGAAAGATTATCAAATTAACTATATTCTGTAGTATTGTTGGATTCCCAAGCTATCCTTCACTTCTTTTTTGCTATTTTGACTGAATTTCATCTTGCTAATCCATCCTTTGCCTTTAACTCCACTGCATGTGGTAAATCAAATAATACTGTACAATTAAACGTCCCTGTATTTGAAGATGACCTTCAAAAATATTACATTCTAGAAGTGACCTGTTGGGAGGGAGCTGCTGCTGTTATTTCCATTTTATGGGGGAGGACTGAAGTGTAGAGAGTGCATTGAAGCACAGTAGGTGGTTATTTTGGATGCGCTCTGTAAGGAGCATGGGGAGGGGCTGAAGAAATGTGTCTTTCCTTTTACCTGTGAGGCTGAATTGTTGAGATTCGGCCCCGAATAGGGATACTCTGAACCATCAAGTGACCCGAACAGCTGATTTTCCCCTGCAAATCACAATGGAAACAGAATTAATAGTTGGCTAATAACTCATTTAATTTTAAAGTAGAAATTTTTAACATGTACAATGCATTAGGATTTATTTTTATGAAGTGACTGAGTGGAAATGTTACTTTTTCCAAGCAAATGCTATTGTATGCAGCTGAGGCGGGGGTTTCTTTGCCTGGAGCAGTGTGTTCCTCAGACTCCTGGCGGCCGTGGCCGTACAGTTAGCAGTGCTGCTCTGGAAACCAGCTTGAGCAGTGTCTGGGCCTGCTTGTTCGTTCCTTTGTCTCCACAGGTGCTGTCTGCTAGTACCTTTGAATAGCATAATTGTTTATGCAGCCACACAGAAACTGAAAAGTAGCTGGACAAAATTTAAACTGAAAAAGTTGCCTGATCTACTTGAGTATACTGCAGAATGAACAGCTAAGCTAGCACATAGGGTGAAGGAGAATGGTATTAGGGGGTGAGACTGCAGAGCCACGTTTTTGCTTCCCAGATAAAGAATAATTGTGTTTGGTAACACTTCCAAACTTGATGTAACTTTTGTTTTCCCTTACTCTATTCTTTCTGCCTGAAATACCACGTCTGTCTTGTCACCACATCTCAAAAGGTACCTATCAGCAACAGAGTGGGGGTCAGAAGATAGGGCGGGAGTTATTATTGTGAGAAAGTGTCCTTAATGATTGTGACTGGGATGTCTAAGAATAGGGGAGTAGTTTCATCATTCTTCATTACATGGTTTCCTCTCCTATCCTCTGAAGCATCTGATTTTTGATAGTCACCACTTGATGTCAGAGCAGGTGGCCCAATCTGTGTTCCTACTAACATTTATTAGAAAAAGATGAAACAAGCACTTTTGTAGAGGAAAAAGAAAACACCTTACTTGTGGGTTTGCAGCCATAATTGTATAGTTGCCATCATCATCATTAGTAGAAGTTTCAATATGTAAAGAACATGTTCCATCTTCTTCTCTGTTCATTTTGAAATGTGGGTTTTTCTTTGAAATCTGCTTGCCATCCTTGAACCAGTATACCTGCAGTGATCAGACACCCCCCAGTGACTTAACACTTGCTTTGTAGTGACTAGAAAAAATGTAGATAAGAACATGACATAAGTTGACAAAATGCTAGTAAAATTTTAAAAATATTATGAAATTTGCAGATCATTTGCAATGTGAAATAGAATGGTTCCAGGTTGAACTCAGTAAGCCACATATCTCCTTTACGTAGCTGGGCCTGTCAGGTTCTCTTTGCTTGGCTATAGACACATTACTGGTTATCTCAGATCTGTTCTAATCTTTCTGAGAGGTTAATTTTTTGGGGGTTTGTGAAGTTCTGTTTCTCTTGGAGCCTGGTGGTTGTGAGGCAGTCCATACAGTACATCAAGGCCTGATTCATGGTTCGGAGCAGATATTGTTATTTTGGAAAGCAGGGACGGAAATAACTTGTTTAAGAGCTCTCTCCACAGAGCTACGTTCTTATGAGGGAGACTTTCCAGAGAGATATCTAGAAAATAGCAGGTAGTTGATTTTTATTCCTTTATCGCTAACAGTGAGAATGACCTACCTTGGGAACAGGGATTCCAACTATTTTGCAAGTAAATGTAATAGGAGATCCTTCCGTTACCCGAAAATGCTTGAGTCTCTTATCAAAGATGGGTGCTATGTATTTGCCTGTAGGGATTTCCTCGTGTTGGACTTCATCGTCAGATTCATCCACCGGCGTACGTTCAAGGCGAAATTCTATTTCATTCATCAGCCTCTGCTCAAAGTTTGAAATCCTGTATTCCTGTGGAGTGAGAGAGGTATGCTTCTGAACAAGTGGTGCGCTGTGGTATTTGCAGCCATTTGTGCTGTTAGACTAACTCTAAATGGATGAAAATAAAAAAGCCTACGTAAACTAGGACATATTGAAACAGTCTGAATTTGGTCCGCGGACACAGATTCTCTCTGAATCTTAAGTTGGCGGAATGTGACTAGCAGCCACTTTCTGAGTTGGCTCTGTTTGCTCGGTGGGCTCCCCAACAGCTGATGATCAGCGAACAGCCTTACAAAGTTTCATTTAGAAGTTTCATTTCACTAAAGCTATCATTTTTCCATTTGTATGGTGAAAGCTGGTTATAGTGTTCTAAGGGAATCTAATCATTCTTTTACCCTTGATAATGAGAAAGGGCCTGTGTGTTTTTAGGAAGGAAGAATCAAGTAAAAATCAGGGAGGGATTGCTATGTTCTAAGAAGCAGCCGTGTCACCAAAATGTGCTGCAGTTATATTTTGTTTCTATAGTGTCCCATAAATTAAGGAATTCAAACCTAAATAATGAGTTGCATGCAATGTACTGAAGAACATATTTGGAGTTTTGTTTCCCTCCCACTTCTCTGAGAGCTTTTAACAGTTTCCTTCATGTTTTTTAGGTAGTTCTTGGCAGCAGAGAGCAAAATCTCTGGCAAAAAAATTATCCTACTGAGCAAGGATTAACTTGACCTGAAGATATTATACGTAATTCTTCTAAGAATGGAGTCGTTTTCAGGGATTTCACATGCTGTGTGGCCTTTGGAAATGTGGAGGCTAATTAAGGATTAATTAAGACAGGAGTAATCTCTTTCCCTCCTTCCCTTTCCATCTTTTAATGATTTGTTGCATGAATCAAGGTCAGGGCAACATAGCAAGTATGGTACAGAGAGTCTCTTTTCTGCCTGTTTAAACATGTTACTGTTTATTTTGTAACGAACCTCTCAAAAATTATGTCATGATTGGTTATATGACTGTGTAATTATAAAGGTAAATACACTGTTTTGCATAGGTTTCTCGTTTATCATATTTGAGCACTTTTGAGCACCGTTATTCCCTTTGTAAAGATAAGCCATTTTCCAAGTGTTAGGTATGTTTGGAGGGCAGTAGGGCTGATGGACAGAGCTGGCCAAGTGACTCACAAATTGGTTATCTCGGAAGCACAGACACAGGAAAGCTGTGAAGAATTTTTACTCAGGTTACTCGGATTAGAATAAAATGAGTGGCAATGAAAAGTAGTAAGACTTGTCAGAGTCAGATAGCAATCTGAAAGCAGTAGACTAGAAGACTAAAAATTAGAAGAGGGCTTTTGCAAGATCCAACACCTTCTAGTTTTTCAGTGCAACATAATAAAGGACAAAGGAAGAAGAAGTGGGGGGCCTGCATCTGCTCTTGCATACAAAACGGTTCAATCTGCATAATCTGGAAGTCAGCAGACCAGTTATTTACTGCTCTGTGAACCTTACCAGCAGTTAACATCATGCTTTTATGGCAATCCATGAATCTGCCACTGGACTACTTTAGTTGTATAGAGTCTTCAACTTTATTGAGCTATATGCCTGTTTCATTAGACCCACAAAGCATGAATGTGATGACTTTTTCCAGAATGATGTAACTGATCTCTAGATAAAATTTTTCTCTAGTTCGATTTTCTGGTGACTGTGTCCAAAGCAGGTTTTGGAAATGAAAATTGCTGATGACAAGAATAAAGCTTCAAATTAAAAAGGCAGTATTGTACTTTTACACTTTTAATACATCTTCAGGTGTGTAGTTGAAGATTGGGGAATCATTGCTTGGTCCCTAAAGTGAGTTTTTCATCATGTGGTGTTCTCTAGCAGAGCAAAGTAATGGGGTAGGAAGGCATTCCCATTACCCTTTCAAGGCATGACATTAGTGAGTAAGGTATTGACTCCAGAACTACAAAATGAAGTTAAAAGGCAATGAAATAGTGCAAGCTACAGGAAAGTCCAGTATTGTTTATAGATAGCTGAGTTTAGTAAGCAGGTGTTCATACTGATTTTTTTCAGATTCATTGCTGTGCAAAAGAAGTTGTGCTATATAATAAGAAATTAATAGTGTAGGGTTGCTGTAGCCATGATGGCCTACAGGTGAAACCAAACGATGCTGATAGAGACAGTTAACATCTTTTATTACCCCTACTCCCAATGTACAGGTTTGTCTTAAGTTGTCTAACCAACTAAGAAATTAAACTTAAAGCGATTCTTTTCAAACTGTAATTAACCTAATGTTTTAGATCTGAAAAAGTTTTTTGTGAACACAATGTATCATTTTTTCCTGACTGATGTGCTGAAGATACTAACTTCTTACAAACTTTGCTTCCTAAAGAAATATGGGCGGTTCTTCCTTTCCATACATCTGCTTGCAGGAGAAAATATGATAGAGGAAGGAATGCATTTCATGGGGCCACTTTGAAGTTAATCATGTTGAGGTTTTCTCTCACATTTCTTGAGTGCGTGTGACTGGCTGTATATGCACACACAGGAAAAGGTATAAAATAAAAGTCGCCGTTTGTCAGAACAAAGGCATATTGCTGTGCTATCGACGCTGGGCTGTTATTACTGGCAGCTGCTTCACTGCCTGTGTGAGCCGCAAGAGTCATTGCGCTCCCACGCTAACGCAACAGTGTCTGGCTAGGAGCTGTGCAGGCTGACTGTGTGTTTGGACTCGTCATTTTAAGGAGTTTTATTCAAAAATACATTTTAAATTAGAAAATATTGAAGTTAGAGTTCCCACAGATCTAAAGTGTTGCCTGTGTGTTGTGCTCACACTTCAGGCTTTGTCTTTCTAAATATATTGTTTAGTGTACATATATAAATTTATATAAATTTACACACAAACCAACAAGAGTTAATTAATAGTGCTGTGAAAATTTTAACACCAACCTGCACAGACTGAAGGTGTTATACCAAACAAGAATCTCTGAAATAAGTGGAAATACACAGTTGTGTAGAGAATATAATCTAGCATTTTTGGCTCATTTTACAGATTTTTCTCCTAGGATTAGCAAGAACAGAAAATAGTTGTTAATATGGCTTTCTGAAGAGCTGCTTTTATCACATGAGCCATAAAGCTATTTCTGCATGTGATTACCTAAGTGGAGTAGGGCAAAGTCTTTGTGGTTGTGGTTCAGGCACGCATTTCGTAAAGCAAGGAACAGATGGATGTGATCATTGGGTACAATGTTAAAACTAGGCTGCAGTTCAGCATACTGAGAAGGCCAAGGGAAAGAGTACAAAGGTTCAAGCTCTGTTTTGGTCAGAAATATAGGGCTCCAGCTGCTTTAAGGCAACTTCCCTGGAACACAAAATTTTTACAGATAAAAATTCATATACTTGTTTGATATAGTAGACAGATATTAAAAATTGGGCTATCTCCCACCTAGAAAAGTGTAAAATTCAAGCCCCTGTCTAGAGTTGTAAATGTCGTGTACAAATTAGAATATATATGGTACATATATATTATAATTGTATAGAATTATCTATATCTATGTATGGAGTATACTGCAACCCTTGAAACGTGGATATTTCACTCACATGCGTTAGCAAAAGGGGGGTAGGTGGTGGTGGTGCTTGCGTTAATATTTGCAGGGTATAAGTAGAAGGGTAAAAACTTGGTAAAAATGGCATGAGCCAAGCCAAGAAATGCACTGGTGAATATGTGTCTTAAGCAGTTCTGTACCATTTTTCCTCTAGTCACTAGTAGCACATGGTAAGTGAGCTGTGCAGCATTATTGCCACAGAGACGTGTAGCCTATTCAGGATATGATTTGACAATGTAGCTGAACCGGTTTAGTTGCCAGCTTGTAGTAGCATTCCCTTGCTTACCCCCTGCTCACATTCACACGCTCCCACACGTCCCTCCTGCCATTGCTGGTGGTCATCTGATCCCACAGTGACCTGTTGTGCAGGAGTGAGCGAGAGGAAAAGTACCTCGAAAGGAAAAAAATAAAGTCAAACAAGTGCTAGTGGGAATTTGGGGTGGGTGAAGGAGTGAAATGCAACTTCTCTTCTGGGAAGCTGCTAGCCTTTGCATATTGTGTAGGGTGCTGCTGGATGGCTGTTATTTGTCCAGCGTGGCAAACAAAATCTCCTCTCAATGCAAGTCCTGTTGAAGGTACAGATTCACACTATTTTGCCTCTGTGATCGATCTGTTTGGCCTCGTCACCATCATTTTTTCAGCACCTGACAGCAAGGGCCCTTCAGGGCAGGGCTAAAGAGGCCTAAAGAAGCAAAGTGACCTGTTGAGGTAACATAGAAAGTGTGTGACAGAGCAGGTAGTTGGATCGTGTTGTCCTAGATGTTGAGTCAAGTAATGTACCTCCTGGGCCATTCCGCTGCCTGTGAACCTTTTTGGCAAAACCTGGGAATTGCAGTGACTGCAGTAATTCCTGTAAGTTTTTAAACACCTTCGTATGTTCTGAAATCCTGGATCTGTTCAAGTTAAAACCCATCTTGCTGTTGACTTTAGCAGGATCCAGATTTTAGTGAAAATACATGCTTACAGTTTGCAGAAGCTTGCAGCATCAAAATATTGTGATGTTAGGATGGAAATTACCATAAATAGAAAGGCTAGAGGAACTTTATTTGAATGTTGATTCTCATATACTGTGTAAAAACATAATTCTGTTTGCCACTCATTGCCAACTCCAGAGAAATTTCCCAATTCAATCCCAGTTTTGTAACTTTTACTGGATTGGCTCTTTGGCAGAGATATTCTAAACGCAGTTAACAGTTTATCTAAGAAACCAGCATATATTGCTTCTCAGTGTCTGTTCCCAAGCTGTAAATCTCCTTGGCTTCAAGGTCTAATCCAGATTACTCCGACTGATCTCTTCTGTTTAGTTTGCGTTCTCTCTCTGCCCCACACTGTCTCTTTCAGCAGTGGGAATCCAAAAACAATAGTCAGTGTGCACACTTTTCTTCACTTATCATGGCCCATGGAGAAGTATCACTGAAGCGACTTATTTCTTGCAGTTGGTCCCTCTTACATGGCACAAAGCATGAATATCATGCTATCCAAATGGAAACATAAGCCCTTGAAGAGTCTGGCAAGTCATCTGTGGTACACAGCTTGATAATATTCAAAATATAGTTCAGCTCAAAGTGATAGAGCCAAGAGGAAAACAGAAGAGAAATCAAATGAGGTTTGTATCTCCAACTCCTTCAGAGTTATTAGTTGCAGTGAGCGGCTTAGGAGTTTGTGTGAAAGATGAGAAGCTCAGGTTCTGTTTCCTAGGTGATGAGTTCTGCAAGCCGGCATCCTTACCAGGAAAACCGGTCTGTACTTTGTTGTTGGTTAGATCTCGATCTTGAGAAGACAGCTACAAGTGGTTGTTCAACTATTAATTCCCATGAACATTGCGAGTTTATACCTGTTAATGTTAAGATCTGAAAATTTGTTGTGGTCAGGTTCTTAAATCTCCTCTAATTGCTAGTACAGAGCAAAGAAGCTTCCATGAGGGCTCCTTGGGGTTTAATTCCCATCCTTAGTCCAAAATTGCATACATTTGATAAGCCTTGGACTGATTGAATGTAGTGTAATTCTTATGCTTTGTGGAACGGAGTTCTTGGTGACTCTTGTGACCTTTCTGAGGCTGACTGTTTAGAATGGGAACTGCAAGGAGGTGATTGTTTGATCAGTGTTGAGGTGTTAGTGGTGATGTGGCCTGTGTGATGAGTTGGGTCCTGCACATGGCTTTACAGGCTGTGCTTTTTAATGATCTAAAAGCTTTTGGACAAACCTTGCATCTCTTCTGCTCTGAAATTTCTTATAAAGCATCCCCTAGTAAAAGTAAAGAATATTAATGTGAGGGCTGTGTGTAATTTTCTAAACAGCCGTAGCTTTACTTTTTGTCTTAAGAATAAGGCAGTGACCACACTGCTGTCTTGGTCTTGCATAAGACACAACCAACCAGCATTGCCATGTGATGTTCTTCACAGTAAATGACACAGGTATGTGGGCACATTTTGTAGTTCTTATAACCAATAAGTATAAAGCAGGCCCAGGTACTTAGCTCTCCCTTCCTTTTTTATTGCACAGTTAATGCCTTTATGATTGTACAGGATTTTGAGGTTTAATTACCTCATTTTTCTATTTTATGTTCTTTGTATAGCAAAGTTTTGAGGAGACAATATCATTAAGTTCTAAGTTTTGCCTGTAAAGCTGCATTTCCTCTATTTATAGTTCCATTGGCAAAGCCTGTAAATGTTTTCAAATACCAGGGTAAAAGAATCAGTTTGCACTGCACATCTATATCTTTTCTGTTTGCCAAAATCCCCTCAAATTCTCCATCTGCCTTTTTCTTCCCACATGTCTTTTTGTTTCTACATGATGTATTCTAACTGAACGTTACCGAGATTACTTGTAAAGGAAGATAAAAGGCCCAGTGGACTAGATTGACAGATTTTGGGAAGTGGCGTTAACACTACCTGTGCTCTCCTTTCACCAAACGGAACAGTAGCCCAGACGTTATGAGCCTGTTGTGAGACTTGGATGCTTTTTCTTACAGGACTTCAACCTCAGTCCCCAAAGAGAAAGTTCTGCTAGATGCTAATAAAACCCTAGGAGGGCAGAGATGAGTGGACAGGGAAGTTCTTTGTCCGTGTCCTCTATCACTTGGCAGAAATACTGAAAAATCCACTACAGCAAGGACAAGAATCCAGGTGTCTATCCTAGTTCCTAGGCAGGAAAGGAATTCTCTTTCTCTCTGTGTTTCTTTCAGTCTGTCTCTGTTTCCTTTTCTCCAACACAAACTGGAAAAAAGGATTCTAGCAGCTTCCTCAAACAACCCTAGCCATTAAGCTGAATGTACTCAAATGTACTGCTAAAGGAGGCTGTGAAGTCTTAAGTTTTATTAATTGAGCTGGAGATGGCAAGAGAAAAGCTCAGGTCTCTGGTTAAGGAAGCTGTTCTGAAAGGTGGAATTTCCACATTTTCCTCCTGCTGATAAAGAATGCTTAATTATTTGTGCGCCCTGGGACAGCATCAACAGTACACGTACCCACTGGCAAGGAGTTAGGGTGTCCTTATGGGAGTTAAAAGTTACGAATTTAACTGGTTTAACTGAGTTAAGTTTCCCATATCCCAGGATTTGTCCTAACCTGTTCCTGTAACTGCCTAAAGTTAATCCTCATTTAGTGTATCTTCTGTTTGAAAGAACTTCTAATTGTGCTGAAATTTCACTGGGCAATACAGCATGCTACCATCTGCATAAATGACAGGTATAGTGTTTATTTTTTCTGGTAAAAATGACGGCTTGTTAGTGCATATACTTGACCAAAGCTGCAGCTAGAATCTTAGCAAAATCATGCTTGTATTTCTGTCAACACTGCATGATTATCACAGCTGTAGAAGACCAGAGACTAATCTGTTCTGCCTCATGCACCATCAGCAAAATTACCAACTACATTCTGATTCTGGATTTCTTTATTGTTGGTGATGGATGATGTACTAGATGAAACAGAAGGAGTACATCTGGATTATTAGATAACATACTGAGTGCATAATGCTGACACTTAGGAAAATCTTGACTTGTAAGCCAAACACTTTTCATATGAAAGTCAATGATAGATAATAAATAGCACACCAGGATCTAAATCACTCATGTTCATTACTGCACTTTCTATAGTAATAAAAGACAATACCAGTACTTTAAGACATAGACTTGTCATCTACAGCTTTCATTCTGGATGATCCCTACATGCTCTGAAGATACTGTAAATGAGACCAAATGCTGCTCTTGAAATACGGGGTTACAATACAATTCTATAAATACAAATATGCTACAGAACACATTTTATGAGAAGGACTTTTTAAATTATCATGTGGAAAATACAAGGAAGTCCATACTCTGAGATTCTTATTGGATGCTGTACAATGATCGTTCATTCAGAGGAGAGTTGCATTCATATTTATGAGAAAGTGAATAAGAAGCCCTTCCCTGCCATTATAATAATCAATTTAATGCATCCTTTTTATGTCTCCTTTTTAATTCTGTGTTAACTACAAGAGGGAAAAACAAGACAAAATCTATGGGTGTGAATCCAGCGCTCCAGCATATTATTCTCAGGATGTTGATTGTTCTATAAATGGCAAAGCAATAGGAATTTTGGAAAATACTATGCATCCTCTCATCTCTTGAAATAATCACTGCTTTCACTGAGCTGAAAACTCTGATTTTAATTTGCTGGAGTCAGTCTGAGCAGTGGTTTTTCTGGATGTGGAAGAGTAAAATCAGAAGTGATTAAAGGTGGGAACTGAGAGGAGGAGGAGGAGGAGGGAACTTTTACTAAGCAATCCTAAAATTGTTTTCTAGTTCATTACTGTTAGTATTCTAATTACCAGAAAAACTAGAGAAATGCCAGCTTTGAATTTTTTTTCGGTGTTTGAGGGAATTGGGAATCAAGGTTGTGGTTTGGTCTCTTACAGAACAGCAAATAAGTGTATAAATAACTTCTGCAGTCAGCAGATAACTTTGACACTAGTAGTGATCATTGTTTCTAAAGGGGTTATCGTGCAGTTAACTCAAAAGACCGATTGGTATTTCACAGTAGCTCTCTAAATAATTTGTCTTACTACCATAGCAAGTACAAATTGTGACACTTGTGATTCATCTCCAAAACATACTGCTTGCCAGTTGTTTTACTCAAAGTGCTTTGGCAGCGTGATCTGTCAGAAAGGAAGGTCAACGGCAAAATTAAAAAAACAGGGATTACACTGCAGTTGTCCACAGAGGGTAATTTAGTCCAGAGTCTCCATGACTTTTTGCTTATCTTTGCATGTTCTCCGTCAGAAGGGCTAACAGAACTCGTGAAAATTTCTGTTGTTGACGACAGATCGGTGTAAAGCATTGTTTGCTGCGTTAAGCCTGAGCTGGCAGGACAGCTAAGGAGCGCTCTGTGGCCAAGGTGAGAGTAGCATAATTGCCTACAGAAGAAAGCCATCTAGCAGTGCTTAGGGTGTCCTGCTGTTACTTGAGGATGCTTGAACCTCATTTACAGTTATTTCAACCTCAAAATAGTATTTAATTTTTTAGTTCTTTAATTTTGTAGACACTGCCCACATCTGGTGAATTGATTGATTCCAGTTAAGAATGAACTGAAATGTAGCTCCTTGAACTTTGTAAAAGGCTTGTTATTTGCTAAATGCTAATTATGCTAGGCCTAAGGTTTGGTGTGTGCCAGTAACAGCTACCAAAAACTTTGTTAAATTCCTAACGAGTCCCTGATAATTCATAAAAGTTGGAGATTTGGAAAGATAGATATAATGCTGAAAATGGAATGCCGCATTTTAGTTCAAACAAAGTAAAACCAAGAGCCATTTCTTAATCAGTTTGATTACTATACTCCTTAATTTGTGTTAGAAATACAGTGTATTAATATGTATGTGTACAATAAGTTGAGCAACATGTAAAATGAGAAAATGAAATCCAATGTAGAGAAGCTTCCATGAAAAGAAAAGTTGTACGTTCTGACTGGTCTCTAATGTAGATGAACAGAAATTAAAAATGCTACTCAGTCACAAAGTAAAGCGCCTGCCACTGCGTCCCCTCGTATTTCCTATGTAAAGCTCCAGTTTGCTATTCCAAGCCAGTACTTACCACAAAACTTTAGTCTGCAAAGTAGTGTAACAGCTCAACCACACGAACACCTTTTGTTCCACAAGTCGTAATACATACCTTGTTAATGAGTGAAATTTATTTTAATAACACCTGATTTTCTTACCTGCTGACTACTTTGTTGATTAACATCCTCTCTGAAATGCAGTCTTCTTTCCAGGTCCTTTACAAGTGCAGCTTTATTTTCCCGAATAACATCATCCGTTACTAATGGCAGAGGCTTCAGATTTTTCTTTGTTAATCCCTGTGTTGGGCTATTAAAAGAAAATTCTGATACTAACATGCAGCAACCAGTATAGATTTCTTTTTGTCACCTGTGTGATATGATGTTACACTTCAGTTGTCTGGAGAAACCTATTATTTGTTTGTGTAGGTGCCAAAACTCAATATGGGATTTGCTTTTTTTGGTACTATTTCAGTGGTTCATCTCATTCCCGTGCCAGTAGGAATTAAGGACACACATCGTAAAGAGAATAAGGATTATAATACTATAATAAGCATCTAAGTTCCATTTATATTTATCCTGGAATAATGATGTCACAATGAATGCTAAGGAAATGTATATAGGTGTTACCATAAGTATACAATTTCTACATTTTACTGCATCAGGCAATAATTTAAAAGTTAGTACAATTTCTCATTGATCTTTATCTCACATCTTCATTGATCATTTACTCTTTCCATTAAATTCTTTTATTTCTCTCACCCTTTTATGACACTAAACATCAACAGTTCTTTTTATTTTTATTTTATAGATGTAGTCTGTGTTATTTTAGTAAGGTTTGGAAATAGTTACATTCTTAACTAAGTTTGTCAGGGTGCTGAGGGTACAGAACTGAAGCACAGCAGCTGCACACCACTAGAGAGTGCGCAACTTTCTAGTTGTTTACCAGGAGCTGGCTTCTTAATAACAGAGGCTCTAGGTAAAAGGCGTAACTAATGATTGCTGTGCACGATACCTTCCTTTTGTTCTGCACACTTGGTGATCTCTCCCTGCTTTTGTAACCAGAATTATTATAATTGATGATGCCAAAAAAGGAAGCTGAAACTTCGATATTCAGAGGTTAGCACAGATATTGCTCAGGTTCCTTCCTGATCTTTTGTGCCCTCACTTTGATTCTTTCCTGTGTAGTGATCTAGATTTGAATCTCAGCACAATGAGTTCCATTTATGTGGGAATTCAGCTCTAGACTAGGACCCAGGGAAGGTAAAGTGGGAAAAGAGTATTTAACTACTTTACCTGGTAGGCATATTGTGAGGATTCTTTGGTACTGCCTGTACAACAGTTAGAAAAAGTAAAGCACTTTGCAAGGGTTATGTGTCAGTAATGCAAAGAGAACAGTGCTTGAGCAGTTGTGCCCCAGCTCGGAGGGGAGGAAGGGCACTGGCTGGGTAGTTCCCGTTGATTTTTGCTTGCTGTTGCCATGTCCTGATAGCAGGCTGGAGGCGGGTAGAGTTAAAACCTTGTAACTGTGTGGTGTGTGCCTGCCCACGATGCCAGGGCCGAGAAGGCCTCCAGGCGACAGTGATGATGTGGCTGGGGAGCTAGGAGTCTGGGAGGAGGAGTGCAAGAATGGCTTGAAGGCAGGATTTCGTGGTACCCAGACTGGTGAATGTTATAACACTTTTGTTGTTGTTGTTATAATTACAGATTGGTTAATGTAGTATCAGCAAAATAGTTAGGAGTTTGTGACTTACTGATAGCTCTCACTACCTTGGAGTGTACCATTGGTAAAATGGGGAAATAGCCCTTATTTTGTGCAGAATTTGGAGTTCTATGGATAAAAAGTTGTATCAATCTACTGGTACTAGCCATACTAGCGTAGGGTTCAAGGAGTCCACAAAAGGGATATAAATTTCAAGTCTACCAGTAAAGAAGGAACCCTTAAGATCACAACCTTTCTGGTATATCATCATCCTTATTTGCTTATATGGTGGTAGGCATTTTGTTACAGAAATCATGCTGGCTGTCAGTTACAATATTTATGTGCAAAACATTCTCCTGAGATTTTCTGGGGGACTTTAAATATAGGAAGTATTGCAACCAGAAAAACACATTTACATAAGTTATTTCTTAGATTTACCTGGACTCAGAAATAATTGACATTATGAGGTACCTTTTAAAACTCGGATTTGTTGCTCACAGGAGGTAAGAATATTTTTATAGCTCATATAGGCAAATGGGCTTAGGGCGGCTTATTCTGCAAGCTCATGAAATCTCTTTTCTCCCACTGGTACAGTGTTACGAATCTCAGAGCCCCCAAATTCTTGTATGTATCTGCTTATAAACTTCCATTTCTTGAATTTCTCGTAGCCTTTATGTATCTTATTATAGAAGCTACTATCCCTTCCTTTCCTAACTGAATGTAAAGGTTAGATAAAATGACCAGAATATGTTAATAACTCGCTTTTCTATTTTATGAGTGACTTGCATTTCAGTAAACTCCCCACAGAACCCTTGGACAGAAATACATTTTAGTTTCCTTTAGGAGTATTTCTTGCCCCTGCTTCTACACACATGGTTGACGGTACTTACGCGGCTGGTGTGCCTTTGGGCAGGCCCATGGCGTTGGTTGCTGGCGCAGTAGGAAGCGAAGGGAGAACGGCACTGAGGAAAGCTGCTGGATTCTGAATCCAGCCAGTTGGGGAGATAGGAACAGGAGTCACACTCTGCGCCTGGAACTGGTTTACGCTGGATGTGGAAAGCGTCAGTGGAGGCACCATGGATTCTTTAGGGCTTGGTGGAGACTGTTCGCTTTTGCTTGTAAAACCTCCTGAAGATCTTGATTGGGCGGGTGGAGGATTTCCTGTGAAATTTTCCTTGTTATTTGTTCTTTGAGTTCCTTGAGGGACATTGCTGAATGTTGCAACCGAGGAGCTAGAAGAGGAGCTGGTAGGCGGTGAGGTTTGTGATGGCAGGAACTGCTTAGGTCGGGAATAGCTGAATGCTTGTGAAGCAGAGGCTTTGCTTTGTTTGTACACGGTCGAGGTGGGCTGTTGATGGAGCGAAGTAGCAGAATTCAATACAGCTGTGCTGAATAACAGCTCTCTTGTAGATGTCTGATGCACCTGCTGTTGTTCAAGCAAGACCTGGTTGTGGAGCTGTTTTAGCTGGCTCTGATCACTGCATATAAAACAAAGAGGAGCAACATTGGTCATGAGCTGACTGACTACATTTCTTTATGAGGATTGCGAGAGAAAAATTCTATGTCCTGTGATAAAGTAAGAGGTAGGGGAAACTGCTACATGACATACTCTCTGTAAGAAGGGCATAATATTAGTTTGCTACTAAAATAAGCATTTTCTTCCTTGTGCCACAGGCACAAAAGCTTTTTGTCTGAAAGCTATTTGACTGAAGATTATTCTTACACTTTAACACAGGAAATGTAAATCTTACTTGAAGATATTTAAGGGATAGCATTGTCAAATTCTGCTCTATGTCACCTTGGTACCTCTCTGCTTGTGTAACTAGGAGTGGGATTGGGTTTATTAGATGTTAAATGAGCATTTGTAAGCCAGACTGCAGTTATTTACCCCTGTCAAAGTGGGTTCTGAAACCAGCGTTTTGGCTGACAAAACCTTGTAATAGTCCACAAGTCCTTGTAATAGTTGGTACTACCAACGTAGTGGTGTTGACATTGAGTGACAGGCAGAAGTGCATCGTTCAGAGAGGCCTTGCATTCCATGCACTTGTTGTTTCCTCAATGCTACCTACTGTATATGTCTTCGTGGCTTTTTTACTTTACAGTTAAGGAAAATTATTTTGCCATGTCAAACGTTGTTTTTGGGTTTTTGTTTAAAAGTTATTATGTATATAGAAATAGAGCATATGGAAACCAAGCTAACTTTTCTGCTTCCAAAACCAAAAAGGACAGAGAGGATGTGGAATATGATCATGTAATATGCTGTCAAGTATTAAATAGCCGTTGTTAGAAAGTGAAGAATCTAGAAGTAGAGAACCACAACTGGTACTGGCAAACAAAATACATTAAGTCAACAGAACTTCTTTTTGTTTAAAAGAATTATTGTTTCTATAATGTACTAAACAAAAATCACATTAAAGGTAGATTAAGATAGCAATTTCAAGTTTTCAAAAAGTAGAATGTTAGAGAGTTAGTTTTGCAGTCTTGATTTTGTGTCATTCATATATACATCTGCATAATAATGCACTCCTTTGATGGATTTTTTTTTTTTGTGGTGTGGTTTCGAGAGAAGTTTTGCTTTATGCAAGCACTGGGCAACTTAAATACTGCTTCTGCTGCCCCCTTCAACACACTATAGCTCTGAAAGTAATTAGAGCTGTAAATACGGGATAAACAAATAAAAAAAACAGTGCTCCAAGTTCTTCCTCTGCTCCATGGTATGTAAGTTCTGTCTTGTCACTCGTAATGTTTATGCTATGAAATTACATCCCTGCTTAAGAATACCAATGAATTACTTTATAAAGTCCTTTCTGAGCCTTTAGTTAAAGCTTCTGCCTATTTAAGAAATGAAATTAAGGACTCTGCATGCTTTTTGTTAAACTAGATTGGAAGGTTTCAAAAATGCTGAAAAGAGATTTCATAATAAACTGCAGTGTGAACTCCATAAATTGTCCTCTAAGAAAACTACACTACTTCTTAAAATTTCCCCTTGAGCTCACAGTGCACTCGTCATGCAGGTGCTTTTTAGTTCAAGTGGTTTCATACTATCAAACATTTCCAAGTAGTTTATCTGTTTTAGGAGGAGATTGCATTTGTGCGACATAGAAGCCATGAGGCATGCCCTTTGGGACTACACTTGCTAGCTAGTTGCTAGCCCAAACTATGTGTAAGGCTGGGTATGTCTGGTTCTGGCAAAACTGCATACTCAGAATTGAATAATTGAATGAGATCTATTTGAAGAACCTGCTTTTATTTTGCCTGCATAAAAGCAGTATTGTTCGCATCCCCCCCCCCCCTTTTTTTTTTTTTCTCAGCAGAAAACATTGTGGAATTAAATAAAATTTCAAAGGGAAAACATTTTCCTTTTGAATTTGGAAACTCTTTTCCCAAGAGGGATATACAGAAAAAATCTCAAGCTCTCTAGAACGTTTTCTAAGAGTATGGGTAATTAGACCAGCACCATGTGATACTGTCTTTTTGTCCTGTGTTTGAGTGCAATAGTGTCCTGGTCTATGAATACTGAATAACATCAGTGATGCTCCTGGGACTTTGAATTTCTTTTACTTACAGCTTCGGTTTAGCCAGTACTGGCGGGGGTTCCTTGGATGGTGATGTTGGCTCTGGTATTTTCATTTGCTGTCCATTTATCCTCTCTTGGAAATAGTTTGGTCTGATTTGGTTTGCAGCACCAGGTCCATCCTCTGGTGGTGATTCACTTCCTTTATCATCTTCAGGCAGCTTGAAGTGCACACGGAGACCTATCTTAGAACTCGATCTGGGTTCATTGTGGTTCACAAGAACCCCTTCAAGTTTAGGTTTGGGGGTTTGATTTACTACACGATGGGAAGGAGTATGTGGAGGAGATTGATTTTCAGCAGCAATTGAGTTGATTGAGCTGGTTGTTTGAAGGGTAGCAGCGTTACTACTATCTTCAGATGCTGAAATAGCAAATATAAAACTTGGTGATATGTAAATACCCTTAACTATAGTGAAATGAAATCACAAAAGTTACAGTTGGGAAAAGTCACTCTGATGTCCTTCCAGCTGTTGGACTGAGTTGTTTGACTTCATCTGTTTAACAAGAAATTCTCTTATCAAAGGAATATTGTAAAGGCAGGGGAGAAAGAGACACAGTTATATTTTGGAAGATCTAGCAGTGATCTTCAGCCGTGTGCTCTGTGAATTCCACCAGCATCTTTGGAATACAAACTTTGTTTCCACAGAATTCTCTAACTTTGTAGTTCTGAAGAACACTGCCAGAACTTGAGCTGAATTGGAGTCAACAGTGCATTGTGCTTTTCTGTACTCTGCTCACCTAACAGCTTCGTGCCTTGGTCACACCAATCGTGTAGGCAATATGGAAGAATCTGTTTCAAGATTTCCTCCTTTGAGCTCTGCACCAAAGCATTATTGAAACAGCAAACTAGATAGTCCATAGTGATTCCAAAAATGGCTATTGCCCAAATCTTGAGGTCAGCAGGAGCTGTGTTTTTGGAAGGGCTGTGTGGGGTTCAGTCCATAATGTTCGTTGTTCCTTCACCTTTCTAATTGGGGCAGGACACTTTGAAAAGACAGAGCCATCTGTATGTTTGACAAGCAGTTTGGAATGTACTGTGCAACAGCCTGCTCTGGTTGTATTTATTGGCAAGCAAAGGACTAAAACAAATTCTTACCTTTGACAGTTAGATGAGCGATACTAGAGACTGTGCCATACTTATTGCTTGCAGTACAGGTGAAACTGCCAGAATCTTCTGAAAAAACTTCAGCAATAACGAGAGTACAAATTTCCTCTGCAAAGCATCAGAGCGGTATTATTACTTGAAGTGAACATGCATTGAACAAGTACACAAAGCCTTGGCTACCCTCAGGGACATTTCCTTAAGGTTTTCCACCTTGCTCAGTTTGATTGTAGCTTCATCAGTGTTATCCGTTTTGGCAGCCTTTGTGTACAGCAGCTGTTATCAGCATTGTCTGCAGCAACTGGAGCTCTCTGTGCTCCAGCATGCCCAACAAAAGTGAAGAGCAGGTGTCGGCAGTGTTTGCAAAACGTTAGAAAATGTTTTCCTAATCAAATGAAGTACAGACATTCTCTCTGAAGAACTTCAAATTTAATTTGGAGAAATATAGTGTACTCTGTACTCAGAACTCACTAAAATATATGTATTTTTATCTCTTTGCATATTGAAAGATTAGTTATAATTAACTGTGAACTATTCAAGTGGGGTCACTCTGTAAAGAAATACAAAACACACACTCATAGGCTGGCATTTTCCGAAAGTACCGGTGCAGATTTGGAGAGAGAGGGGATTGTGCCAATTATGCTTATAGAAAGTTGCCGTTTCAGTTATTTGTGAAGAAGACTAATGGGTACCAAACGTGCTAGCAAAATTATACTAGCAAAAATTGAATTCCATCTTGAAAAGTCCATCTGGGGTTCTGACATTCCTGTCCGACCAATATCTGACATGTCTGGGCAGCAGTACCAACCAATAAATACCTGTGGTAATGGGATTTTAAATCTTTAATTTGGGCAGGTAGATGGGATGGGTGGGGGAGAGTAAGATCTAAAGTGTATTGAAATTTAGGCTGATAGCATTTCTTTAACTAATCGTTGACTGTTTTGCTACCACTTTGCAAGAAACTTTCCTAAAACCCTACAGGGTTAATATTTTGTGAGTATTTCTGTATAAGATGATACCACACTTAAACATGCTTCATGTCATCACTGAGGAAAATCTAGTGGCAACAAAGAGATTATTTCCTAACAACTACAGGAGATTGTAATAGATTATTGTAATACTAGGATTATAGAGCTAGTTTAAGGCATTATAGTATCTAGTTTATAGTAGTTGGATTTGCCAACCACTGCGTGCATGGAAATCTAGATTCCTTCTGAATGAGCAGCAGGTGATGAGGCAGCGACAACTGCACCCAAGTGATTACCCTCTGAAAACCGCTTCACATTACTCAGCAGTGATGCCACTGGCCAGTAAAGGAACAGCATCGGTGGGTTCTGGGAGAAGCTCCACTTACTCATTTCTAAGTCTCAGTGAGAGACATTGCAGAGAGAGAGAGTCTCTTTCAAGACACTTTTTGGGGTGAAAAACTTTCAATCCGGCAAGGAGAAGAGCTATGGAAGTTTATATTCCATAGGAATTAATACTCTTCTGGTAATTTTCTGTCTTAAGAGGGGCAGCTTTATATTTTTAACAGTGAAAAGCATAATGGGGAGAGTGATTGTCTCATGGAGAAAGAATCAAAATCTATAAGGCTCCTTTTCTCGAATCATGCAGAGTAGCCTACATTCTACTCTGACCCTTGAAGTTACCAGGTCCAACCACTTTTATAGGATTTGCTGATACCAGGGGTGGAACACCTGATGTGATACTCTCATATTACGCTGGTAGGGAGCAAAAGGAATGGCTGACATGGCTAAACATCTGATGCAATGTTCCCTAACCGGTAAACTAGATAAAAATAGCTCAGTCCTACATCATCTGGTGTACTTCTGAATGTCAGTTAAACAGGGGACCCTCACACATTAATTTGTATTACCTTTAGCTCGTGAGACGGTAACATTTAGGTCCTAAGTTAGAACTGGGTCAAAGTAGAATGGAAGCATTTTCTTCAAAAGTGATAGACTTAATTCAAATTATATATTTATGGAACAGTCTACAGTGAAATGCCATCTTACTAGTAGCTATAGAACATGGGGGAAAGAAAAAATGTGTTAATTAAATTATAGAGTTTAAATAATTAATATTTTGTGAGGTTAAATCACCACATTTGTATAACCAAGAAAGTGTGAGCCTTTTGATGATCCTCACCTGGTTCAGCCATAGATCGTGGTTCTAAAAGAAAGAAGAGCAGAATTAGTAGATTGAATATACTTAGTTTTACCAATAATATTTTTTTCATAAACACTAAATATGAAGCTTGGTCTTTTCAATATGGTGGAATACTCCTTTTGATCCTATTTTCTGTTTAAGGGGTGGTGGAGGCAGTCAGGCCCTCTATTCAAGGGTACGTGAAGTCCATTGACCCATATGAACACTTACAAACACTTCTGAGAACTTATGAATAGCAAATAAATTCTACAAGAAGTGTTTTTTTGCAATCTTAGTGTGTCTTGAAGACAATTTCTGAAACTATTACAAACACGAAATCAAGTTCTGATAAAACACTTTCATTTAGGTTTCATTTAGTGTGGTATTTAAGGAATTTCTATTGAGTTTGAGCAATTTTAGCATCACGGTGACTTAGTTGAAAGCTGCAGATGTTTTGACTGCATTTCAAGATTAAAGTAGAAGTATATGTTTACAACCTGTCGTGTACACACACAGGTATATGTCAGCATGCTAAATTGTACATCAGGTTACTTTTCTGGAGAAATAAGCAATCCACTGCCCATAAGCACTATTAAAATAGCACTTAACTAAAAGACGAGGGATTTGCAGGCAATGGAAATCCATGTAAATGGTGCAAAAGTAAAATCGAACAGCAGAAGGCTGAATTAGAAAAGGACATTGAAGTGGCAAAGGGATCAAAACAGAAGGCAAAGCAATTATTCAGTTTGGGAAATCTGAGACAAATACTACCTGTGAGTATGCTGTTCAGTTCATCCACAATTTTGGCTCTGGACCCCAGACTTATTGCCGTACATATGGCTTATATAGATCTTACCATTGTAATAAGAAATTCAAAGTGTGGCTATGTTAGCAATTTTGTTGCTTGGCTATATTTTATCCAACACGGTATTTCCACACGAGAAACATACTTTTCTGTAATATCCTAAAATCGGGAGAATCTTCTATCAGTGTTCCTTCTCTATACCATTCAACCTTTGGGGAAGGAGCTCCTTTCACCCGACATTCAAAGACAACAAGTTGCCCCTCAGAAGCTGAAATATCCTGTAACATCTAATAAAAAGAATGAATAGACAGTCAGTAAATGTCTTATTGTTCTGGAGGTAATACTGATTTCAGTAAGATTTCCTAAAACCACTTAAATCCTTGAATGGCTTAGGAAATGCATAATTCTTTTTTAATCTTTGATAGAAAATTTGAATTATCTCCCCATACAATTAATTGACCTCTTTAGTTTTCAAATATGTCGTAGGACAAGTTACCTTTGTAAATACAGGAGCAGCAATTATAGGTCTTCCATCCAGTCCTTGCAAATAGTTAGTGGGGCTTTGAGCCTGTAGGTTGCAAAACATCACATGATGATGTCTAGCTGTACAGAGAATATTTTTCTACATACAGGAAAAACATACTTTTGGAATGACAAAAGACATTTTGGTGCATGAAGTCCAAAGCAAAATATTTAATGCAATGAATAAAAATTGCTCTGTTTCAGACAACTGTTAGTGATCTTCCTGGGTAGGTTACTGCCTGAGTAACAAAAATGCTATTATTGCTTTATTGGCTCATAGAGTTTATCATGGCAAGGAAAACTTCACTGCGGTGTATTATAACTTCTGTCATTAATGCCACACTAAGGCAAATCTATGTAGGCTGCTTGGTGCTAGCCTCCTTTTAAAAATTCTTGCTTAACAAAGTATTTGTGGATGTTAATGCAGAAAAGTTAAGCCGTGTGTGACTACTACTGTAATTCTTCTACTTTGCCAAAACCAAACAGTTCACGGGGGTGGGAGATCACCCTATCGATCCTACTCAGTGAAATTAGAATGAAATTATTCTCCTCCTGGAAAACTTCCTTCTATAACTTGATTCATAGAGTTTTTATTTTAGTGAAATAGAAGCTGCCCCAGAACAGCAGAACTGGTGATTCAGTATGCCAGGAAACACAGCCAGATTTTATAGATGGTGTCTTATAAGCCAACAAGATTAAAAGTGGTAAATTTTTGAGATAACTATGAGCCTTGACTTAGGCAACCTCTGTCAAAATGCCAGAATGTCACAAAAGCTTGATTCTGTTCTCTTCGTACTCAAAAGAAAATGTGCATTTCAGTATCTGTTTACTGGTTACCACCTAATAGTAGGCTGTAAACATTGAAAAGGCAATGTAAAGCAAATTTCTCATTAACTTTTCAGTCTTATTTTTAAGCAAATATGACTATTCTTTCCTATTAGTAAAGAATTCGCAGTTATGAATAGTCTGATAGTTTACAAAAAAGAGGACTAGAAAACATGCTGACATTAATAAGAAACTCTTCAATATGGATATTTAAATCTTATGTGGTAAATAAGTATATATAAGTAGATATCGTAGTGAAACTATTTAGCTTAGAACAAGATCATTGAAAGAAAATGATTTGAAATGAGTTCTGGAGAGAGGGAGAGGAAGAAGTTACAGGCTGCCACTGCTGAAAGTGAATGAGTCAGTCAGCAATGTGCAGAGGCCAGCCAGCTGATGTCCCCGTCCCTGTGCCCTGCACAGCAGTGAGCCGATGTCCCTGTCCTTGTGCCCTGCACGGCAGTGAGCTGATGTCCCCGTCCCCGTGCCCTGCACGGCAGTGAGCTGATGTCCCCGTCCCTGTGCCCTGCACGGCAGTGAGCTGATGTCCCCGTCCCCGTGCCCTGCACGGCAGTGAGCTGATGTCCCTGTCCTTGTGCCCTGCACGGCAGTGAGCTGATGTCCCCGTCCCCATGCCCTGCATGGCAGTGAGCCGATGTCCCTGTGCCCTGCACGGCAGTGAGCTGATGTCCCCGTCCCTGTACTCTGCACGGCAGTGAGCCGATGTCCCTGTGCCCTGCACGGCAGTGAGCTGATGTCCCCGTCCCCGTGCCCTGCACGGCAGTGAGCTGATGTCCCTGTCCTTGTGCCCTGCACGGCAGTGAGCTGATGTCCCCGTCCCCATGCCCTGCATGGCAGTGAGCCGATGTCCCTGTGCCCTGCACGGCAGTGAGCCGATGTCCCCGTCCCTGTGCCCTGCACGGCAGTGAGCCGATGTCCCTGTGCCCTGCATGTCACACAGTCTGACCCGCTGAGCACACACAGATTCCTGCTGCTGGCTACGCCAGTGGCAGCTGCTCCTTCTGCTCCCAGCCGCAGAGATGCCTTAACCTGGCGGTGGAGATTCCCTCCCCTTTGCCCGGTGCTGAAGGTTCACTGGCCGGCAGGATATCTCTTCTGTATATGCAACTACTGGATGGCTCCAAGGCTCAAAACTGAAGTTCAACAGCAAAGCAACAACTAGAAAATTGTGGGGTTCCGAGTCACAAACTGTAGAAGAAACATCTTTTTATGAGCTTGCTTTTGGTCCTTGAGATACACTGTATTGTCTCCCCTACCTCGTTAAGTGGTGTTGACACAGGCTGAACCATGGCAGATGGCGCCTTGGAGGTTTCTTGATGCTTGGTTGCAGTTCGAACAGCAGGAGATGCTGCATTCAAGGAGGTGTCAGCTGGTTTTGGTTTGCTGTGAAATATTAACCAAAAACAAGTTCTCTAATTGGAATCTAGAGCTATTGTGTGTCCTTCAGTTATGTCTGTCCCAGTTACATGTCAACCCCAGCCTCACTTCTGGGATTGAATTCCAATTTATCCGAACTGATACGTACTCCTAGGTAAGCTGCATTTTGTAAGAATCAGGCTGCATAGCTTGCCACTCTAATCTCTCATACTTAGTTCAGTTACACCAAATGTAATAAATGGCCTGGATTAACCCAATTGTGGCTTCATAGCTGCTGTTACCAGCTCTGAGCAACATGAGAGCGCGATGCTAGTTTCTTACAGGACAGTGCTAGTTTCTCTTGCAGTGCTCCCTGAACTTGTATAAAGATTTGGACCTATAAGGTAATGAAAATACCATGGTCTGCTTGGATATAGATTCAGTAATTTACTGCTGAAAAACTAAAAAAAGAGAGGTGTGCTTTCTGACCAACATATCATGCAATTTCAGTAGTGTACAGGTTGGCACCTCTTCTAGGTTGTTTCTACATGCATGTAAAAGTGTTGACCCTGTTTATTTTTATCGCTAAGTAAAACAGTGCAGACAATGAAGAGACAGTCTTTATTCAATAGTCTGAGGTATGCACTAGCTGCTCAGGGATGTACCACAGGTCCCCAAAGGAAAGCCAGCGTTCAAACCAGAGGAAGCCTTACTCAAAAGGAACATACAGTTGTTGTAATCACTGATTTATCTTTCGAAATGGTGAAGTATTTTTTGGCACCTTTTCTCATATTACCTGCCTTTAATTACAGGTGTTCAGATTCATGTCACAACAGCTGGAAGCTAAGCAAAAATAAGGACACTGATTGTACCCAAACCCAGTCTTTCATAATTCCATCATTTGAGGACATCCCACTACAATGCAGAGCAGCACTATTTTTCTTTTTTTCTAAGAAACACAGAGTGCAATACATTACTTCACAATTTAATGAGGTAAGCAACTTAGAGATACCATCAAGTGATCAGGATCATGGTCAACACTACATGAACACCTAATGAGATGAGTAAGAAAAAATGTTATGCCTGAGACATTTGGAAAAGTCTGAGCTAGAAAAAAATTGCTAAGAAAAACTTAGCAATTCATCCCAAGACCTTTGAGATCTTCTTGATTCTAAGTTTTATATTAAACCCTTACGTGTATCAAAGTCCACAAGTTAATCCAATCTGGAGTGTTCTATGACTTTGAAGTAAAAATCACCTAAGACAGAATTTGCTGTCAGCCTGAGGTCTTCAGTCAAAGACACTGCAGTGTTTTGTATCTGCATTTTAAAAGAAAATTACTTTTGTAATGAGTAAATGAATATAACCCTCCTTAAAAATACCAGGGTGCATAAGTCTATCTGATTAAAATTTCCTCTTTATAAAGCACTGGTTGCTTTTGGAGTTGAATTTGTGCATACAAAGGAGTCCAAAGTAAAAGACTGATTATTTTAGTTCTCTGCCAGTCTGACTCTCTTTCCAGTTATTAGGAAGTCTTTGATTCTGAAAGACTATAGATTTTAAAAGCATTGTATCAGGTTCTAAATGTACAGAGAATGGATTTCATTTAGGAGAAATAAAATTACTTCCTAAGTTTTAGATTACATCTGACACCTTTTCTTTCTTTTTGTAGTTAAGTAGTCTTTTATACCAATTGTTTTGGTTTTCTCTAGTTCATATGTATTAATTTCCTCATCTTAAATCTAAATAATCCATGTATAGCCATCTTCTTCCAAAGACTTAGTGACATACTATATTTTCATGTGAGAAATTTTACTACACTGTTTTTCCAAGTCAGATGCTTAAATCAGCATTCAAGTTGGGTCTAGTCAAATGGCATCTCTTTTAGTAAATAAGTATAATATTTAAGGTAAGAGATTTCTCTTTATGTTTATATTTGATATTAAAGTTTCAATTCTTAAAGTAAAGTTGAAGACACACAAGAAAATGTATATTTGTTCCATACTATTTGTAAAGCAAACAAACAAATGTAACCCAGCCCAAACAATCCAAACAAATCCCAAACAAAAGCCTAATGTGTTGAAAGTTGCAAAATATTAATGGAAACTGAAATGTTTATGCTTGTGAGGGTTTTTTTAACTGTAAGAAATACGTAAGTATGTAAAATGTAATTGATTTTAGACTTACCGATCCATTTCGTCTTTGATGATTTCACCTTCAGAGTCAGAAGAAGAGACTCCTATCAAAAAGAAAATAAAATCACTTAGCAGAGGGGTTTTGGGAGAAGTTTATCTTTGAATGATACAAACCTTTATTTCGATTTCCTCTAGATTCTACAACGTTCTAAGGATATATTTTATAAAGCTATGCTGAAACAAAAGATCACATTGCAGTGCAAGTGAACCAATATTGGATGCTGTATAAGATGCAGAACTGCTCTTGACATAAGGCAGACTTGGGATGAGGTCAATTAAAATGCAGAAAACAGCATCCAAGAGTGAATGTATACCTGGGTTTTCCTCAGATTCTCTTTAAAATGCCACTAGAATGATTTAGTCTGCAATTCCTGTTGTGAATCAAGTAAGAGGTTTTTTTTTTTCTCAGACACCTGACAGAAAAGGGAAAGAAAAAAAAAAGCAACGTGGAATCATAGCTATTAATTATCGCTATTGTTCCTAAACTAGTGCCTTGTAGCACAGTTTGGAGAAGATATTAGCTCAGTTTACTAACAGCTGTCTTACTGAGACATTTTACACTTGTGATTCAGCCTTTGCTGCGTTGGGAATTTGCATTTTCTCTGCAGTTCCTGCCACCAGGCCTGGCTTCCATCCCGTGGCCAGGGAGTTAGGGAAATGCAGGCTTTGGCCCCGGGCTCCAGAACCAGTAATCTCTGCCAAGCACAGACATCCCCCCTTAATGTCAGGGGCAGTGCAGATACTAAAAAAGGATTTGTCCTTTCACTGTCAGATTAGAGACGTGAAAGAAGAATGACAGTAGGGCAAAATTAAACTTGTATTAAATAGGGTAGGTGCTTTAATTTATGAATGGTCCCACTGTTGTCAGTGGTGGTACTCATAGTATATTCTTCTGCCGTGAGAAATGGAAAGAAGACAAAAGGAAAAAAAAAAATTCTGTGTGTTTATTTAAATTTTCAATCCTGGTAGCAGAATGATGGATGCAATCTAAAACCTTACCCCAAAAATGTTAAAAAGAAATATAATAAATTGACCTCTCTTAAGCCAAGTAGGATATATTAAAAAGTACCAGGAGAAAGAAGAGCGACCTAAATCTGCAGATATATTCTGTTTTATTCACTGCATCTATTGTACAAGTAAAATGTCAAATTGCTGGCATATTTATTTTGAATACAAGGTCCCAATAATGGGTTTGGATGAAGGTATCCTATATTCAATTAATAATAATTACTATAGGGAAAAGAGTTTAATATGAACTAGACACAAAGTTTAGGTTCTTATATACAGACAAAAATATAAGGTAGCAGCAGAATCTGAATATTCCTAGACTTCAGTCTTTCAGTGAGGTATATAAAATCTCTGGGAAGCAACACAATAAAATTATATGTAAAAGGCAGGCACTTGTCTGAAGCCTATTTTATAGAGAAATAATAACTATGTTAATAATGATGAAGTGATGACTCTCTGCTACATATTTTCTGTGACAAATCTGCTACACAGTTAACGTATGAAATACGTAATAGTGTCTTAATCCTGTATGACTAATTTCAACAAGGAATTTCCACAACAATTCTGACATTACCTTCTATGTAAATCTCTGCAGAAGTGGAGTCTGTTCCATAGATGTTTGAAGCAAAGCACGAGTAACGTCCTGTATCCTCCTCAAAAGCTTCAACAATAACCAGGGAGTGTTGATCACCTGCCTGGATAATTTGAATGTCTGGTGAGTTTTCAAGCTCCTTCCCCTCACAGTACCACCTGCAAGGCAAAAAATATTGTCTATCAATGCAAACAACTTGACAACTAGAATGACAATGTTCAAAGTCTTCCTGATGGTAAAATGAGTGGGTTTTAGGCCTGAAGGTTCTGACGTAGTACGGCAGGCAAGTGTTGAATCAACAGTCAAGGGTTAACATATTTATTATTTTTATAATATTCAATTACAACAAATAACAGAGCTCCTTTCTTTTCAGTATTTAAACATACTAACCAACTAGTTTATGTAAGTGACTCTAGCATATAGTTTTCTTGATATATGGATTTCAATAGCAGCGTAGAAGAGATCTGAATTTTGAATGCTATCAGCCCAGCTCTGAATTTCCCTTGACGTACATTCACATCTGTGTTGTGCCTTAAACTGTAGCAAAACGAAAAAAAAAACCAAAAAATGAAGTGATCAAATTTCCCTCGAACTTGTGATCCCAGTGTTCGTGTTGTTTCTCAATGTGAGTGAAATTTACTATAATGTTACTTTTTGTTTTGTCATATATTTAGGACAATCTGCTTTTCACAAAAGGTGGCATGAGTGTATCACAAGAAAGGAGAAGTGATCTGTTACAAACTAGAGACACTTCCTCACAGGGACTTGGCCAGTGAGACAGCTGGACCTGTAATTCTTTTCTACATCATATTGCTGTGTTTCTCTTTTAAACTCAGCTACATATCCACAACTGTATTAGGCCCTTTAGAGACTTCACACGCTCATCTAGGGCATTCCTAAGTCCCTCAGTGTTCAGAAGGGTTGTTTCAGTACACAATGCAGGAATCTGAGAAAAAGTAAAAGCAGCACCTGAAAAGACACCTTCATGGAATGTGTTAATGACAGTAACTGTCAGCTCAACCTGAAAAATAGTAGGAGGGGAGAGCAGGCCTGCTTGCTGCTGCTTGTTAGTAGGGAAAAGACAGAGAGAAGAAACAGGTGGGCTTTCAGAACCGGATTCAAATTTAATAGAACAGTCCAGGTTTTACAGAGAACGTGTAGTACTAGGTACAGGGATCCAGACTTAAATAAGTGGTAGAATACTCAGAAATACCTGTATTTTTAGATAACTAGCTAAATTTGAAAAGCCGAACTAAGATACATTCATCTTCACCATAACTTTTCTTATAAATGTAGATAGATACAAAACTCCACAAAAATATTTATGTTTTCTGTTTACTGCTGCTTTCTTAACATGGGTTGGGTATGGGTGATTCACGCCTCTTGCACATGCCTGGGTGGGGGCTGTCATACTGACCATATTTTTTTATTCAAGTCATTTTTTCAAATGAATTGTTGTTTAATCCACCTTTATACAGTAACTTGGTAAAAGTACCTGCTAGTTTTTGAGTGCATACAAATGCTTATCAAAGCAATAGTGAATGTATTATGTATTATTACAGCAAATAAGATTAGTTGTGGAAAGGATAAGGTTAGGTTTTTGAGTGATAAATGATAATAATTTATATTTCCTGGCTCATACTCTAAGGTACTTGATACATTTCCATTTCAGATAATTTAGAAAAACATTAATAAATAAATTTGTTTAACAATTCAATTCTGTTCACCTCTTAGAAGCACAACTTTTTACAACGGTTTGTGCTACAAATTGAGCATGAAGAAAACCCTAAATTAATATCTTGGGGAAAAAAACCCTATAAGTCAGTCCATACCAGCTGAAAACCAGAATTCAATAGAAATATAATATAGAATTGAAAAAGGAGCCTCAAAGTGACCATGAATGAGTATAGATCTGGAACTTAAATGCTGATTACGTAGCTAAGAAATAAACCAAGCACTGTTTGTGCAGCACCAGTCCTAGCCGTCCAGCATGGCTTTCTTAAAGTAGCCAGGGCATTCCTCAGTACACTCCCAGCTGCACGTTAGTGTCATCTGTGGCTGTACAGTCAACTGACACAAATGTACAGCTTGGAAAGCAGACAGGTCTGCACTGTAGAATGAATCACACTGCTTAACACAATTTCCCCTTTTAGAATGGCAAACCTTTGTAGCTAGAGAGCTAGAACTTAAAAGTCTTGGTTTGAGTCTACATCTGCTTGCTTATCCTCTTTTAAAAGCCACCATTGTAACAAGAATTGAAAATGGATCTAAGAAAATGACATTTATGAATTTAACATTTGCGACTGCAGTGGACAGTTGTGTAGTAAATGTCATCATGTTAAAAGAGGATGCCAGCAGGGTGTAAAATGTCCCAGCTCTCTTCCGTGACATTTCCCAGCCGAAGTACAGCTTTGCTTCACTAAAATACAGCCACGTCCTGCTTGCAGGGTTTTACCAGTGAGAAACTGGCACTGCTTTATGCAGAGAACTTCAGCCAGAGTTACTCATTTCTCTTCCATTTGAGCCTTAGGCCTCTGATAGACAAGCTCTTTCAATCTGGCAGCAGTGCTTTAAAATGTTAAAATCCTGATGCTGCCTTCTTTGCTGGAGGTTTCTCGCTCTGAAGCAAGGACAGCAGGTTCAAATGTGTTCCCAGGCCCAGCCGCCCCAGTTCTGGTCTAATGAAAATGAGTTTGTGCCAGGACACTAGGCATGTGGATCTAGGATAACTGAGCTGTACAGATTCTCCTATATATCACTTGTGGTAAATGTTAATGACCATTAAAGAAGGGACTGGGCATTCACGAGACTACAGGCTGATCTTAAATGGCCAGAGGTATTTGCTTGAACTCAATATGAGCCACAGTGTTAAGGGAGTATTCCCCTGTCCCTCTGAAGTCTGACACAGTTCATTTGCTAGGTTTTCTACCACTTTGGTGGGTAAAATGAGATGCTCGGAGGTACTTTCTGTCAGTGGACAGTCTGCCTAGGACAGCATTTCACTCCAGGATAGCTTTCAGCAGCCATTCATGCTACTTCTCAAACCTCAGGTGCTTCACAGTGCAGTGTAAACAGTGTTCTGAATATTAACCAAACCTGTAGAATGTGCAGCACCTTTGGAAATTTAAGAGACAGCTGTCATTGTACAAAAGGGAGCAATAACATCAAGACATATCCTAGGATGCCAGGTGAACTAGCACATGTAAAAAGATAAATAAGAACTGACTGGGTGTTCTGGCTCAGAGCACAAGTCCACCTAACCCAGCATGCTGTCTTCACAGTGGCCAAAAGCAAACACTGGTCTTAGAATTATTATTTACAAACTACCTCTCTTAAAAGGATTACACGATCACAGTACCATTACCATTATTTTCTAGTAGATTAGGTTGTATGGTTCTTCACTAGCATTTAGTTTGCAAATCCTGCTTTTTATTTGTGTCATCTTTATTTTGAAAGGATTGGTTTACACTTCCATTCAAAATATATTTCCTTTAAAAATAATGGTCTTTCTAGCTTCTTCTGATTGAGCTGTAGTGTTCATATTCACTCATAGTCCAGTCAGGAACCTCTAACACAAACCTCTTCAAACAGAGGGAAAAGCTACATCTATTTTAGACTTTGCACATCATGACTTGCTCAAATCTGGTATTTTCCCCACTAATAATTAGATACAGCAGGGTTTTTTTGACTGGCTCCCCAGAAGCGTATATCACATTTGCTTTTCTGTTCAGTGACATCCCTATAAACATGTAAATACAGACATCATAGCAGTAGTGGGGTCCTTGGTGTCCAGAACATAAACATCTAGTGCCTGGAATAGAGGAACAACTCTACAACGAGTACACAGAGGAAACGTTTAGCAGTCCCAAGGGAGAAGTATGGTAATGTACACTCCAGAGTTGATTGAAAAGATTCTTTGATTAGTGCCATTTTTTAAGATCCAGATCAGGAAATTATATAGGATTCCTGTGATATCAAAGGAGGATTTTTTTTTTTTTAAATTCTATAAACAGTGTGGTTTGTTCTTCTGTTGTTTTCAAGATTTGCAGTTGGTGATAATTAACAACAGTCACATTTTCAGGAGGGAAGACCTAAGGTTCATGCACAGTTCTATGACTACAAGCCCGAATTTGGAATATGAATGTACAAGTCACCTTTTAGGTGTGTAATTCCTGTAGGCAACTGCGTGCTTTGGGAGGTGAGTCACGGCACTTACTCATGCCTTTTTATATACCTAACTCATGCCTCTTCCTTATAATGTAGCCTTGTTTTAGCATGTTGGCTTTAGCGGATATGAAAAACTATTAAAGGGAATACCCATGTTCTAGAATTTAATCTTACTTTCAGAACATCTTTTCAGAACAATAAAATAACTTAGGTAATACACTGGTATATTTTTGTGTCCACTCAGATGCGGCTCCTCACTCAAATGACAGATAAAGCGGAACACATCATACAAAATGCTGTGATACAAACACCAGTAAGATATAAGAACTCCTTGTCTTACTACTGAGTAACTTTTCCAATTAGCATATTACGTTTGTGGAGAGATAAGTCTGTACTGCATGCCTTTGTGAGGCACAGTTCTAATTTCCTATAAGCAAATTTAAAACCACCACGTAAGCTATTTCCTCCAGTTATTTTAGTGGTATGTGAGTAGTATATTCTTTTAGCAGACTCAGACAGTGAAGCAGGATTAATTCTTTTATTTGCAGTTATTTTTTTCTCTGACTAGGCCAAAATTTGCCACGTAAGTGATTTAAAACTTCAGGAATAAACCTCTATTTCCAACCTGTGTTTAGCTCTCATATGCAGTGTGTTCTTTAGTCACTGTTTTCACCATAAAGTTGAAGTATTTTGAGATTAAGCTGAAAAAAAGAGCGTGCTACATGTATGTTATCTCTGCAATGCTTATTAATGAAAAACAGTTCTCTCTTGTGAAATTAAGCTTTATGTAAATCTTTGGTATGGCCATATTTACTCTTTGCTTATTAACATTTTATTTTATTGTTACCATTAAAACGTTGTACATGGTAGCAATGAAATGTCAGTTCCAAAGGGAGTTCTGACATTGAGATAGGCGGCATGGCTGAAGTAGCGATATTCTCTGTCACTGACATTTCATTCCTGCCATGAATTGTAACGATAGCTTCATCATACAAGGCAGATGCACATTAAGCACAAGCAGTGTGATCTGCTGTGCCAAATTCATCCCAGGTCTTAAGCCATTGACTTGACTGGAGTTGCATGTAAGAGAAGTTTAGCTCTCTAGGCTTTGAGCACTAAAACAGGTGAATGTTTTCATTTGGCAACCAGGAAGAAATAATCCTAATCGATCCTATATGGCTTCAGAGTCTCTAAAAATCTGTGATTAGTTGCAGTCTAGTCTCCTTAAACAAAGAAACACTAAAATGCACTTTTAAAGCTTTGTATGCCTGTGTTAAAGAATTTTTTCATGGAAACCTTATGACATGCAGCCTGTTTTTAGAACATCAAATCCTCATGACACTTCCAGGATAGCTGTGTATGCCAAACTATGCAATGTGATTCATAAGTAAAATTAACCTAGGAGTGATGTGCCAAACAGTTTGGAAAAATGTAGGCACCTCTGAACTTGAGGGAATAAGGAGTGCTCTGCTCACAAAGGGGAGTGAATGTCACAACTGTCATTACTCTTACAGAAACAGAGCTGTAGAAAGAAGCATGAGAAGGAGGTCATCAAAACCTTTAACACTTTGGAAATATGCTACACACTTCTCTTAAATGGTCACAGTAATCAATCAGTAATTGCAGTAATGCTCTTTAATTGTGAGCTAACGTTTGAGCTAGCTGGAGGCCCACATACTAGAATATCAATCTTTGTTCATCTGTTCTGTGTCACTGCGTTCAGCTGATGATACTGAAAATGGGTAACGTTTCATGGAAACTTCTTTCTACGTAGATAGGCTTAACAAGCTTCCTCTAAATCTTGTTACATTAAGGCTGAGATATCTTTACAAGCAGTTGGACAAGTCTATCTGTGTTCAGCCAAGCAGGATTTAGCTTTCCATATATTGATATTTCACATCAGTTCCCCGTTTCTTCTCTTGCTCCACCATCCAATTTTCTGTCCCTCAGCGAGCCCTTGTATAGGCCAGATAGTTACCTAGCAAGCCTGTAAATTATACTGCTTTATCATTGCCAACGATATTTTGATCCTGATCCATCATGAATGTCATTTATACAATTATTTACATCATCAATTTTGTTTTGTACTGTCTTGTTTTCAAACATATCTGTCCATCATATTTTCCAGTCCTTTCCACTCCTGTGAACAGCTTCTTTCTAAATCTCCTGCTTCTTATTTCTCTCTTATAATCCCCATTACATCAGTTTAACCATCTGATTGTTCCTAGTGTTGACTGAGAAACTACATTACAGAGCTTGTTGAATCTTGTTCTTGTTTCGCAATGCTCTCGGTTCCCACTGTACCACTTCTATATTGTAAGTGGATGTATTATAAGCATCGTAAGTGACATGGAATTCCTTTCTGTGGTTAGGAATTCCATTTTAAGTCCAAGGACACAGGCAAGCCTGCATTAGCTGACGTGTGCCCAAAGGATGCTTGTTTTCTGAGCTTGGTCATTCAGCTAAGTTGAAGGAAGAAGCAGTTGTGCCTTAGAGCCCATCAGCATTAAACATTCTTCCATCAGTTGCCACACTGGCAGTTTGTCCTTTCCTGAGACTGCTGATTTTTGTATCTCTCTTGCTTGTCTATTAGAATTCTTCTCTCTTTGCCCAGCTCCACAGATACTGAATTAACCACAAAGCTCAGAAGACTGTTACACTCAAAGCAAGACGGTTGCCAGTTCTGAGCCCAGTTCTGGACACAGTTCCACAACTATGGCCAGCGAGATGCTTCCTTCGCTATTTTGGAGGCTTTGCACAGCAGATCAAAGACAAGCACTATTTTTAGTGAAAAAACCTGCATTCTCTTGGTCCCCTTGGTTAACGGAGCACATATCCCAAAGTACATTATATTTTCTGGTTTCCTTGTGCTGTAACAGTGACTAAAAAGGCCATGATCACTGGAAGCACATGAATAGTTATCAATCAGACAAGTGAAATTTTTTTGCACGCTTCCTTGCTGTTACTCCTAAACGTTGGTGGAGTTGAAAGAATCTTGGATGAACAGCACAAAAGTTTTGTTAACAAACAATTATGATCAGGAAACTTCAAGCAGCTAACATTCCTAGCTTTCTCCTTAATACAGCACATACATGCACACACACCACAAACACACAAACACCAGGGGAGAGATAGTGCAAACTTTACCCCCTTGTGATTTACCTTTTATTTGTTAGTTTAAATAGTGAAACTGAAAGCTAAGCCTGATCTTTTTCTTGAGCTTGAGAGCTTGGGACTGATTTTCCCTGTGGGAGTTCTTTCTGCTGATGTTGAAATAGAAATTTCTATGGAAAAGCGTAAGTTTTGTTGGAACAAAAATAGACCCAAGTTATAAAGATACCCATCATCCAGTTCTGTGGAATGAAGTGGTTCCTGCATTGAGTGGCATCCTGGCCATCCCTGGATCCTCCATGGGATCAGTCATTGTTCCTGAGTTCTCCAATTTGCCCTTGCAAGGCTTCGGTGACTTTAGTAGTGTCAGCTTCTAATTCAGATAGGTTTAAACGCCTCAACTTAGATGGCGCGAACACCTTGTCAGTTTTATGTGTGTGTCAGTGGCGTGGGCATGATGTGTTGTTATAAGGATGGTGTTGTGGCCTTCTGGAGAGATACATAAAATTAACATGGTGCATCAGAGTATATGTCTATGAACAAGCAATTCATTATTCACCTTTTCTGAACACAAAGCAAGCCAGATCGTGTTTGTGTACAGGTCTATATACATAAGAGAAGATTATTTCAGTTGTTGTCTTTGTATTATAATCTATGAATGATGAGAGAAAAAAAAAATATTTCTTATGTCCAGGGATCCTCCTGACATTTTTAATGTTATATCAAAAAGATTTATCAAAGCAGTTGCCTGGAGAAATAAGTCTCAAAGTCTTTATAAGTGAGAGGAGTCTTCAGATAGCGTTGCTTATATCTGGGGGATGATGATGTTTCCTGTCATGGACACGAGACCCTGTGTGGCACCACGAGACAAGGTCGTGTTTGGGACTGAGAACCTACATGTTACTACTGAAGGCATTAGTGGGGCAAAATGGTCTGGCAGTTGCGGTTCAGGGATCCTATGAACTGGGTAACTTCTTGTCTTCCTGACAAGGCTGTTCATAACAAGAAAATTCATTTGAAGATCCTTGTTCCTATGTACTTAATAATGTGTTGTGAAAGCTTCTTCCTTCTGGAAAATTAGCAGCTGGTGTGCCGGAAATCCAAGGGAGTGGAAGACAAAGATTCTTTACCGCAAAGATCTTTGGAGCTTCTGTCTTTGGACATTGAGATAGTTTTCATTTGATGATTGTGCCTATTAGTTCAGTGGGAAAGATGATAAAAGGTGTTGACTGCAGTAGAATTGATAGTAGTGCTGTACCCAGCATTGTCTAAGTATATAAGGAAGACAGTGAGCTGACAATTGGAAAAAGTGGACCATCTGTGGAGCTCAGAGTCTCTTAATTAGATGCTGAAGATGCAAACAGTTATTTTCAATATTTAGAAAAGCAACACAGATTTCTAAAATGCCTATGAGAGTGTAGGCAATCATCTAGTCTAAGGGTATGTCTTTATGATACTGGAGATACTAGGATGTAAATTTGTACAGTACGTCTCTAAAACATGGATAGAATTTTCCCTTCTGTTGGAGTTGTACAGTCTCAGGAAAGGAAATATAGTTCTACCACTGTAATTCAGAGGTAAATTTGGCTAATGAGTTCTGCATCAACAAATTTAGATTTAGAAATGCTGATGAGATCTAAAAATTTTCAAGACAAGATTAAAAGTTTAAAAAATCTGTTTCTTGTTCCACTGATGTCGCTGACAAAGTGTAGCTTTTTCACATTATTTTCCTCTCCAGTGATCTTTGCAAATGCTACTTATTTAAGTTTCACTCACTGTCAGAATTTGAATTAGAACTGAGCTGCTCCTAGTTTTTTGTGTAATAAATGAAATAATTTCCTCTCTGTTAATGTGTGGATGGTTTTGGTTTATAGGAACCTGTGTTCACAAACCTCAAATACCTTCAGACATCAGCCTGAGGTCTCACAGCCATTGGTGTTCATGTATGCATGGTTTTGGTTTATAGGAACCCAGATGTTCACTCATCTCAAATACGTTCAGACATCAGCCTAAGATCTCACAGCCACTGGTATTTTTAGCTGGTTTACACAGTCACTCTTGATTTCCATAAAGATAACTAGCATTTCTCACTACAGAGTTAGCACTTTTTTAAAATTATGGAAGTTCAGTACTTAGAAACAGTTCTCTAAATTTCAAAGAAAATAATATGTCCCAAAATATGTTGTCTTAAAATATAAGCAACTTTTTGTATAACTTAAAGAAAGCAATTTTTTTTTCCAATAAATTTTACTAACCAAGATCAAAGGACTTCTGCTGCGGATTACTGAAACATACATATCAAAATATCTGGAAAGAATAAGTCATACACCTACTGTTACAGCAATACAAAGTGGCAAGTGCAGAATACGTTTACCTGACTTCAGGTGCTGGGATTCCTACCACAATGCAGTCCAATTGCACTTTGGTTCCTTCAGGGACTTCCCTGCTCTTCAGTTTTTGAGTAAAGCGTGGTGGTTGTCCAATAGGCTCATCAGAATATACAGATGCAGATTCTGACTCTGGTTTTAGCTCTGCGCTCGTGAACTGATTGATAGATTCCAAGTTTGATGCCTGTTGATCGTCTGTTTGTTCAAATGTTTTCTCTGCTTTGTTTTCCAAGTCTTGAGGTATGGGAATGGAAAGCCTTTCTCTGTTGTCTGATGTGCTACATAGGCTAGAGCTGCCTTTTTGAGCAGGCTTGTTCTTAGAATCAATTTTGCTCCTGTAATTTTTGCATGTTCGGGGTCTTATCCTCTCAGAGTTATGAGCTTTGAAAAGTGACGAGAGCTCCTCTATAAAATCTGCCGCCTTGTTTAGGAATTCCTTTTTTGATTCTGATTCAGAAGGGAGGTGTTTCTTTAGATCTTGAGAGCTCCCTTTGGAGCCCTTTGTATTTCTGACATGGTCCTGACAAAAATTGGAGTGCGGGCCATTGTCTGATGTTTTCAGAGCTGTAGACTGAGCCATTTGTTTGTGTTTTCCTGTGTTTTTCAGTTGATCTGGGGGATGTTGTGGCTGTGCCTGAAGCTCATCCTGTTTAGTTTGCAGTGGATTCTGATCAATAGCTTGTCTTGCCAGGTTTACACTTTGATCTAGCTCTTCTTGGCTCAAAAAGGCAGAGAGATCTGGAAGGTCATCTTGGACAGCTACTTCATCTGAATCACCAGAAGCGTTGCCATAATGGAAATTGTGAGAAGCTGGTTCTGATCTGCTTCTTTCGCTCCTCCCTTGATGTTTAGTTTCAGCTAAATAACTTTCTCTCAGAAGTTGAGATATTGAAGTTGAGGATTCTAAACTGTCGTCTTGCATGCTGCCAACAAAAAGGACAAATAGGACCACACCTTATCGATAGCAAAAATGTTGATGGCACACAACTACAGGCTTCTGAAAAGCAGAACACAACATTTTTGAAAGTCATCTGTGTGCTGAATATTAACTTGTAAGTCTGGCCTTGTTTTAAAGGCCTGCTTCTGTCTGTGCTGCCAGATACTATTGCCTTTACCAAGTAAAATCCATCTTTTATCACTTTCGACCACTGGTAGCCTTACATAGCTAAAGCAACTGCAAATGTGGTAATTTATACTTTGTTCCAGGCAAAACTTCAACTACAGAGCTATTGAGTTTCAATGTCAAATCTTTATCATGGCTGATCCGTGCTTCTTAGCTAAGAAACATCATCATCAGATACATTAAATGCTGGGTATTTCAAGGACTGACAGTTGTAAGAGAATAACAGTACTTTTAAATTAAGTAAATATAGCTTGAAAGACACTGAAGTAGAAGTAAATTAACCCTCAAAAGCATTTGAGGGATGAGAGGAGGAAGGAGAAGGGGAGAGGACAAAAATATTCTATAATGACCATTTTTCATTTGAAGTTCTTAAAGATATTGCACTATAGGAAGCAATAATGGTGCTAAATGTTCTATACCTTCTTAAATTAAGCATTATTTCTAATAAGCTATTTCAAGTAATTAGAGAATTACATCCTTATTTGATACAAACATCATTTGTACTTCAGGCCTTTCAAAATGATTCTCTTAGGTCATCCTGATTCTGAAAATAATGTACCACAGATGAGAAGACAGTATCAGAAAGCCCATACTTAACCTGCATGCCTGATATGCAGAGCTAAAGTATCCCTTTTGATACTTAAGTACTTCTGCATAATATTCTCCCTTTTATTTAACAAGAGCCATTATGAATGCAGAGCGGTTCAGGCATCCTATTAACGCACTCATCTTAAGGTGGCTTAAATATGAAGATACATAAGATAAATTCTCTTCACAACCTTTCAGAGAGCTGATACCTCACAGATAGTGGAACAAGTGTGTGACTGTTTGCTGGATCTGCCTCTGAGAATATGCAGTGCACAGGATCTCCTACTTCATTTATGGCCTGGCAAGTCTTGTGGTGATGGTTTCAAATATTGCTCCCCCCAGGTGTCTGATTTGTCACACTGCAGGTTCTGTTCCTGTTGTGGCATCCTGTTTATATTCTTCTTCAATGAATGAACATAAAGCCATCATATTCTGGTGTGCATTTTGAGACTTTAATCTGTCTGCCTGAGGTGCAATTTGTTATACTGAAATTCTTTTTCTTACCTAAATATTTGGCATTTTAGATTTATCATTTTGTTTTATTTTGGTAATATGAAACAAGGACAGCAAAGGCACCCAACCAAAAGATTGATGTTTGTGCCTGTACAAAAAATGACAAATAAAATAACATATAAATTATACGCTTCCAAGTATCCAATCTAGTCCCTGCGACTGAGCCAAGGTCTGCGAGGTGATTTGACCACTTGGTGTTCAAGTATGTGCTGTGGCACATAAGGGAACATTGGTTTGGGAAGCCCACGTGAGATAATGTTGTAAGCTGTTTCATGACTGGACAGAGTATGTAATTTAACCTCTTAAGAGAACAAAGAGGTGTCTGTGAGGCTGAAAGTTCCCGCTCTATGGATACAACTTCTGCTTGCTCAGCTTTTAATTCTTAAACAGCTGTGCAACCTTACTGAAGCTGAGCATGTTTAAGGGGTTATATTATCTTGTTTATGTGCTGATAGCATACTATGTGCTGTAAAGGTCACAGCTAAAGCTACAGTTTCAACTCTGGAGAGCTGAAATACATTCTAACATAAGGAGTTTACAGCCTAGGAGACAAACCTCACACATGAATGAACTGCAGACCTAGAATATAGCAGTAACATAGGGCAAGTTTGCTTTAGACCTCCTCCTCATGTGCTGCCTTGTATCTACTTAAAAACAGAAGGGAAGAAGCCGAGCCATAGCCAGCTCTTTTCTCTGCAGCGTGCAGCTAGCTTAGCCTGCAAAAAGAGAGCAGTGAGGCTTTTAGTGGGAAGTCAGAGAAGGCACAGTCTCAGAATATCTGCAGAGGGGTGTCACTCCATGCTAACCTCCCCACATGTGGCTACGGCTAAATTAGAACATCCAGCTGTATGTGTCCTTGTGTAGCTTTTAGATGCTACAGCAGAAAGCTGTATTTTACATAGTTGGAGAGGTATATTTTACATGGTTGCAAAATTTAGCTTGCTACATTCCTTGGCCACTCTTTCTGAAACATTTCAGAATGGCACATCTTCATTTCATCTCAATGTCTGGGAAGCAAAAAGATATCACCAGAGGAACAACTATGCTATTACAGGGGTTTTGACAATTAATAATAATTTAGCCTTTCAATAACCAAAATTGGAATCTAAGCTCCAAAATGAAGATCTGGTCTTGAATTCAGTCTTCCTCTTTGCCCGACTTTCTGAGTTGTTTAGGCTGAGACGTAGACTTGGCCTTGATATGCCTTGAGCCTCACCTTTAATTTTTCCTGACTTTGGGACTTTGGAACAGAACTGTCTCAGTGGCTGCACAAAATCCACCCCACAGTCCCCCAGTGTGCAGTGGCACGAAACGCTGGCACTGAGTGGCAGCGCGTGGCGCTCCGCTGCCGGAACGTGGAGCTAGCAAAGTGTGTGGAGTAATGGCAGGTACCTCTGTTGAGCAGAAGAGTGCAGATAACTCTGCAGATCGGTAAGTAGTAAGAAGGACAAACTCTAGAAAAACACAGTAGACAGTGATCTGTGGTGTCAATGAAAGCAGCAATAGTTCTGCAGACTGGAAAAATCTGTCTCATAATGAGCACCAATGTGAAGAGGAGGAATTGTAATGCTAGATACTGGTGTTATTTGGGATATTTAGGATTGAAAATGAAGTGCCTGAGTCCAGCAGCTCTCTGCTCGCAGCTGATTTGTTACCTCCAGCACCGAACAAATGCATTGAGAGCAGCATTTTTTGATTTTCTGAGATACTAACAGCAGTGACCTTGGGCACCTATCATCTTGAGAGGCATCGAAGGATGTCATGAACAAAACTGACTGCATGAACTTCTTCAGTCTACTAATTCAGTTTCCACTAGCCAACTAATTGCACAAGCTTTCTGAGCTTCCAAGAGCCTGTATTTATGGCAATTTTATTAGCCACATGATCCTTAGGATAAAACATTCACAGGGGTAGAATTAGCTGCCACGGTTTGTTTTGGTAGTGGCTTGACCTGAAAATCCTTACATGGAAGGCAGGAAAACTGCTGTGCGGAAATCTTGTGCAGTGCGACACTGAACCCTTTAATTTCCTCATGTTTGAGGCTTGTTAGACTCATTGCTGAGCCATCACTGAAAGAATCTGAGTTTTTCCTAAGAGCAGTAGTGGAATCTCAGTAAAACTGAAGGGAATCCCAGATGTATATCTGAGTGCAGATCCTCTGTTGTGTTTGGTGAGAGGCAGCTTTGAATGCTGTATCATAATAAAGAGGTTATCTGTAAATAGCAGATTTAATCCAAAAAGCATTTAAACATCTTTTTTTGGCCTCCAGTTGTCGTTATAAATGAGCAATTTTAGTCAGTACATGTTGTTTCAGGCTACCATTACTTTAATTGAGACTGCTTGTGTTTGAAACCCCAGTATTGGAAAAGCTAGCAAACTGCTGCTTCTTTTTCTACATAGTGGCACCATTGTGGCCTTTACACAGCAAAGCTCTGCCCAGCACCTCTGTTTGGAAAACGGAAAGTTTAGCAGATACTAGAGGCTATATATCCTTTTCTGATTAATTTAATTGCACGTAAATTGCATTTACTCGTACACTGTTGAACACGTAACAGTTATACGGGTGTTTCAGCTGTATGCATACAGCTCTGAAAAACAAGCTAAGAGGTGACACAAGTGGTCTGTCTTGCAGACATTTAACAATCACAATCACATTCTTACGTGCTTGCAGGAATTCTCACTTAGCAGTTGCCATTGTCACCATTTCCGTTACCGCCTGTTGACAAGCTGTAGCTGCTGCAAGACAGGCTTTGAGACTCCAGACATAGGAAAGGTTGGGCTGGAGCAGAGGCCCAAGGTTAGTGGTCCTGTGTTTGTTTGGAGGTGTGAGCGTAAGATATTTTTAATATTTGTGTTTAGAAAGATACGTACAAGAAGGTGGTTTACTTTTCTGTTTCAGACACATTAGTAGCATTGAAGTCCACTGCTTGTAATGAATCAAGAAGGTAAGATAATTAAATTCCAATTTCCAAGTAATGTAATTAAATAATGGAAAAGAGAGAGCCTCCAAGCCCAGGACTATAACAATTTCTGATGGAAACAAAATACCTCTAATAACAAGTAGGCTAAACTTTATGTCCACATTTAGGAAACATCCTACTTCTTTATGTATATCTTTCATTATAATCTTTTTAATGTTCTGAGTATTTGTTGCATTTTCTTCCATCTGCATTCCATTTTTAAAATTCCAGACCTTAAAACTGACTTGATTGCAAGTCTAAAAGAGGCTGGTAGCTTTTTCTTGCTCGCTGTTACATAATTTTGTAAATAGTGAAAAGACTGGTGATGCTGGTGTTTTAAGTATCTTCACATACCGCTGCTCTTTGCAGAGCATGTAAATGTCTGCACTTCAAGGGATTTTTAGATTTCTGTTATAACTGATGTATGGCTACTACTGCTTCTGTTCAGAAAAATAAGTAGAATCAGGCCCTTTTCTGCAAATAAAACCTCTTAACGGTCCAGCTCCTGCCCTTGTGTACATTACAGGATAGATCTGGAGCAATTTCGCTTAAACTGCCCAGGATTTATTTGAAATAGCTGTGAACAGAATGACTAACTCCCGCCTCACAGCCCATTTGTAAATACCACACAGTTACATTTTTCTAAGTAGTTTTCATGTAAAATGCGAAGTTTTCCTTTACGGACTTGAATCTTAAACCTTGAAAAATGTTACCTATGTACAGTTTTCTAAAATGGAGGGTCAAAAGAGAAAGGAAGGGAAGAAAGGGAAGGAAAAGGGAAGAAGGAAGGAAAAAACAGGTAAATATCAAACATCCAGTATTTAGAATTTTGGGAAACTTCCATTATTTTTAATAAATCTTTAATGGCTTAGGAGTTGAACAATGCCTCATCTTTGTGATACTTGTGATAGTGGATTCGGCCTTAACTGGTAAAACTAATAAATTAATTTTAAACTGAAATTGCTATCTGGATTTTCATTAGAAAGGGAATATAGAATTATCTCTATATAGTTATATATAATCTATATTTAGTTAAAAATATTACACTGGAGTAATAAAAAATTTGAATTTACAGAGATATCATTTAATGTGAATATTTTATGAACAGTAGGTTAATAATATCAAACTACAAGCAAGTAAATTGAAGCTGGAAATATTTAAGAGCCTTGATTTCTGTAGCAGAGGATCTATCTAGACTGCTTTTTGTCGTGATATTGGTCTCCGCTGCATTCTTCATTACCACTGTATTTCGCCCCTGATCTCCCTTCCTTTTCCTGCTGACAGCAAAATTGCAGGGCCCACAAAAGAAAAAGAGTTGGAATTCATAATCTCAGGAATGGGACAGGTTAATTCCTCTCTCCAGCAAGTCATTCTGCAGGAGATACTCAAGAGGCCTGTGTGCACTTGGAGTCATGCCCTGGACTGTGACCTTCGTGTTACAGTAGCAGCATAAAATACTCAACTCTTCTTCAAGGAAAAAGCACAGTCAAAGCTCTTTAACTTTTTCAACATTTTCTTCATGCTATCATATAATGAAACAACCTTTTTAATGTTACTCTGATCACAAAATAGTATTTATTTTTTCAAAATTAATGTTGTCTCTTAGTAGTTCTCAAAGTGAGAACTGAGACCTTATGTTACTAGTGTCTCAAATTCTCTCTACCTCCTCAGTGCATCTCCTTGAACTGCAAGTTAAACTATATCTTGAAGAAACTCCATATAAAGTGAAATAAATTTAATCTGATATTTAAATAAGAAGGCTGAAAAGGAAAGCAGGTGATGGCTGTCTCTGAGGCCTGCCTGGGATGCTCCTCCATCCTCCTCTCCAATCGACCTGTGAGGGCTGTGCCTCACGTGTCAGGGCAAGCTCTGAGTGTAGAACTTCAAGTGCTCGTAATGTAGGGCAAGTTTCAAGTTTTTATTTATTCAGGTAATTAATGTATGCAGTCCAGTTTCCTTCAAGGATTGCCTATATGAGTTTTTCTATGAAAGGCCCCAAAAAGATACAGTAGAGTCCACAATTTGGTGCTGAATGTACATACAAAAATCCTCAGTGGAAAATAAAACTAATCGGCAACAATATTCTTTTATCCTGGTCCAAACACAGGCACAGCACTCTGCAAACCTTTCATGGCTAAAACTGCAAACCCACTTTCAAGGCCTGTGGCCCAAATGATTTAAACTAGGTCACTTCTCTTATTCCTGCTAGCAGTATGTGTGAGCAGTGCAGAAATCCATAAATGCATGCAGTTGAGGACTGCTGTAAAGTTTTAGATTGGGACTGAAGCTACAGCTTAGCTCTCAGTGTTAAAAAGTGATTTATGTATTGCATGGGCTCGGTCTAGACTGACAAATTACAACACTGCATAAGGCACTGTAATGACAATTTGCACAACTTAAAACACTGAGCAAATGTCTCCATTTTACCCGTGTATGTAAGTGGCATTGATGTCAAGGGAATTGTGCATGTGTATCTGAAGACCGGACAACTGAGTGCTTGTGTAGCCAGGCTGAACAAGCACAAACTGGACAAAGAAAAGCCCTGGAAAGCAGGGACATGCAAACCAGATGGCATTTGCACAGCTTTTTGTCTGGTAATTTTAAAACTATGGGCTGTTTCGATTTTAAAATGAGATTCAGTTTTCATACAACTACTGGTTCCTAGTGAAAAAGCAAACCCAAGCCCTAAGTGAGACACAAAAAAAATCTGGCTTGCATTTTTTCCCCCAAAAGATTGTGCCTTTCTTTTTTCACACTCTCACTGTATCTGTTTCTTTTTGTCTGCCGTTCTGTCTTTGTTATGTTTTTCCATCAGTCTTCCATAAGGACATTGCAACATAAACCCCTTCGCATTTAAATGTTTAAATGAGATTTATATTAGGCAGAATTAATTTGCCTATCCCCATAGAATATTACTGTTTATGAAAACAAAAACCAAGTAACTTTTAAATTGAAAAGTAAACAGGTGTTATTTGGGTTTTTTTTGTTGTTGTCGTTTTTTGTTTTTTGCCAGTGATTTAGATTACGATTTAGATGGTATTGTCCAGTTGCTCTTATGGTATGGAAATTTTTAACAAACCATTTAAATGTTGTATTTATGTGCAAATATACCTAGCCTGCTAATTCTTAGCAGCTGTAGATAAGAAACATTCCTTCTGTACCCCAGCCAGTCCTGCCGTAAAATCTCTGAAGAATGCACAGGAAGAGCAAACCAGCACCGAGCACACAGTTCTCCTTTGCCTTTGATAGTCTGTCACGTACAAAACCTAGCTAAGTCCTGAATTGACAAGAAATGATTTCTGATAGGTGAATATCATTCTGCTTGGCTACAGGAATTAACACTCTTCCTATTGCTGCTTAATTTTGTTAGCCTTTTCTTAAAAAAAAAATAGAAAAAAGTAAGAAATATCCTGACCTTAGGAACCTTCAGGAGGTGCAGGAGAGGGAGAAGAGCAGTGTTGAAGTTAATGAAATTGTTCCATTAACATGTGTGGATTTTGTTTCCACTCTTAAACTCTAGAGCGTCCTCACAAATGTAAACCTCACGACCAAAACAAAACTACTGATAAAGTAATCGGTGTCTTTGGGGTGATTTGTATAGTGTTCTATTGACATAAACTCAAGAGCTACTCTGTTCTCTTGTCAATTGTTGACATGTTATTTTGTAAAACTTAAGATGGGCTTCTGATTACTGCTTAATGTTGCAATATATTGGGCCAAACATTTGCTACTGACAGTCAAATACTTCTCTGAGACAGAGAAAGAGAGCAAGGGAGATAGTGAGAGCTCAAGGGGGAGAGCTATGCCCTTCTAGCAGGACTGTTTCTGCAGCTGTTGTGTGCATTAATCCAGAGAGCAGATCTCCCAGCACTAAATATAGCCAGAGGGTCATTTTACATGACAAAATAAATAAATAAATAAGTAGAAAGTATTTAACTATGGGGTCACATTTAAATTAGGTTTGATTTTTGCTTCAGAAGGAAACACAAATTATGACATCTTGGTTTACAGATGAATACCAGAACGTAAATATTTCAGAATACGGAGGGAAAACAAGTGGGAAGAAAAATTCAGTCCCAGCAAGGAACTTTTCAGGTCACTACAATCTTCTGTTGACTCTTTGGAGGAGTCAGACTGGCTCTGAGAGAATTTGAGAGCCCCACCAAAGCTATTCAAGCCCTTTATAATGCTGCAGCATTGTTTCTCTTTCACTGCAATGCACATGCCCCACTATAATTTAAGTCAGTCAGTTTAAAGATTATTTGTTCCCTGTATGTCTTATCAGCAATAATTAGCATTCAAATATACATGCTCATCAAACCCTTCGGCACCTGTGCTGCAAAATCAGAATGTAGACCGATCTAAAGTTGAGGGATTACCTTTTTAAATTCCTCCAGATGTTGCTGCCAACCCTGGCCGTTAGTAGCGATGACAATTATCCAGAAGTGCGAGATTAAAGTTAAGGAAGCGAGGGGATTCTTCGAGTCGTCAGGAACAGAAACAGCTAGGAGTCCATACGGTGAAGGAAGTTAACCTTCGTTATTCTGAGGATGGCTGTAAGGAGCTGGACAACCTGTCACCACCGGAGCAATAGCATTTGTCAGTTTGCAGGTCCCAAGTTATTTTGAGCAGCGTAAACCATGTGCCCGCGGAGCATTCCACCTCATTGGACAGGGAATCCGCTGCTCTGGCAGCACCTATGGGCACCCCATGCCTGCTCCTCGCGCGTGAAACGGCCCCTATAGATGCTTATGCAGGTTTTGCTGATTCATCCAAGGGGCGCTGCCGTGGCATTGTGTTACTCTTGTCAGCCGGTTTAGACTTCAGCCTCTTAAAATTACTGGTTATTGCTGTTGTCTTGATGTTTTGGTCAGAACTCGAAGATTACGGTCACAGGGAATCCCATCAGCCGGTAACAACGTAAGTTTTGCAACTCCAAAGGCAAACTCAGCAAATGTATGTGATTTAATAGTAAAATATTCCTAACTTCTTTGAAGTGTTTGATTTAATAAACATCAATGCAGAAATCCTCAAGGATGGCCTGTGACTACAAATCCTCAAAAAGCTAGAACTTCTAAACTTGTATACTGTTGGGAGAAAAGTAATTAAAATAGGCAAGTGAAACTTAGCTGTAAATAAAACTGAGATATAATTGTAGGTGGAATAGTTTCAATGTATTTTAAGCAGTACACAGAGAAACCCTGTTACTAGATAGACTTCCATTTTGTAAAACTGAGCTACTGCTTAAACCTTTGAGTGACTAAAACCTACCACATCAATTGGAAAATGTAGAGACTAGGTTTTCTTTCCTACTCATCCTGTACACCAGCAAGAGAAAATAATCTGTAATTCTAAACAGTTGAGTTTACCAAAAATGGTGCTTGATTGTTGATACTTTATTACAAGTGCTCATCACAATTCTAGTTTTAAAAGATTACTAAAATGTTATGCGTTTATCATGAGGAATTGATATATAGTCCTTTCCACAGCTAATGTTGTAATTAGCTGGCTTTCTGACCTTCTCCAGGTCCTCTCAAAATGCAACTGAGTGAGCGCCTTTGCTAGAAAAGAGGTTTTCCTGCGGGATGTAGCTCTTCAAAAAGATGTTCTATGAGGCATGACAGTATGAAAAATCAGGAGTAAAGGCAAATATTTTATGAAAAATTTCCTGATGCATTGGAGGTAGTTTTCTTTTGTTTCTCTCTTTTTGTAAACCGTCATTTCCGGAATAGCTTGTGAGCATAAGTTTGTGGAGTGGTTTCTTCAGTGATATGGAAATGTTATATAGTGAAGTCGGCCCTTCTTTTGGGGAAAGGTTAGGCATTTTATGGGTTGAGTGATGCCTAATGTAACTTTATCCCTGGAATAGAGATCTAATGTATTCTTTATAGTATCTGTAACAGGAGATGTGAGCCATATAGTGCTGACAGGAACTGTATGTTGATACTGTACCGCGTGCTGCTGCGGCTTGGACGTTACAGGAGTTGTAGATCTGTAAGCTACAAAGTCTGAAGCCTGAAAATGAAGTCTGATGTGTCTGATAAAATAACTGTAAATCTGTGTGGACTTCTGCTGAAGTGCATTAGAAAATGTGCATGGAGTCTTGCTGAGCTGTGAACTGCTGTTTGTGCATGATATGCAAAAATTAAGCAATCCGAAGTGACTATTCAATCTGATCCAAACAAATATGCAAAAACTTTCCACTTTAAGAGAGAGAGTTTTATATAAGATACTAGAATTGCAAAATCATTGAATAATCTGTGCAACAAATGAGCTAAGGGTCATGCAGAAAGTACAGCATTGAGAAATTATAGAAGTTATGAGCCTTTACGGTGGCAAACGGCTGACCACTGTAACAGCAGGTGGTACAAGGACCAAACTTGTCCACAAAAAAAAGAACCACAAGAAGTTAGAGCATACACAGTAAATCTGCCAGTTCTTGCAGAGCTGTCGTCTTGATAGAGCAACATCAGAGAATTTCAGATTCACTAGTTTGCAAATAATAGCATAAATCCCATGAAAATACTGGTGTTTCTCTGCCTGCTTTTTTTAGAAGATGGTGAATTGAGGCTTTTGATTGCTGAACATTAAAAAAAACCACTTCAGGATATCATGACCTTCAGCTTTATGTTCTTTTGTCTTGCTGGCCAGCAGAAGGGAACATCTGCCCCTCCAGGACAAGGCATAGTGTCCTAGAATAAATTACATGAGCACTAATTCTCTCCAGGTCTTGTCTGTCAAAGCCCAAAGTACCTTTACAAGCGGAAGGCATGAGTCTTAAAATGGAACTTTGTACATGGCTGGTTGGCTGTTATTCCACAGTAGGATTATCAGACTGTAATTTTAAACCTTCGAGATTTATCATAAATGGAAACGTCTTGATTTTCTAGATATTAGGATGAAATGAATACAATTCTATCAATAGCATGTGCTGAACCATTAATTGAGAAATGAGATGGGTTACAGATTATTCAATAGAGAACAATTATTAGACATCTGCGTGGACTGCCCAAAATTATATGAGTCTGCACTGTCTTTTGGGTTCAACTGAAGGCATCCCTTAGTACCCCACATGTTGTCCAGCCTGACAGTAAAGCTGTGAATTCAGCTGGGGCTGGAAGAAGCCATCTGAAGTACAGTGTTGGGGAGTTTTAGAGCCTTAGGACATAAAAAAGAGAAGTTACCTGAAGATCTGAAGCACTCATCCTGCTCAGAGAAGAAGCAGGGCTTGGCATGCTATCCCAGAGCAGCTCAGGCAGATGAGCGCTTCTCTGGGACATAGGTTTGCCATAGTTGCAGTGATTTCAAGGTTACAATTAAGTCCATAGTACATATATGTCACTATCATGTACCTAGCATATAGTATATTTGCTTAATTAGTTTCGAATAAGAAATTCTCCAGGCTACCTCAAACTCACAATTAGACGTGCAAAAATGTGTTTTGGCTTTAGAGATTAGTGCTGGAAATAGTGCTGACAGCTGCAAGTTGGCAGTAAGCTTTGGGACATACGTTACAGGGCATCCTAATTAGTTAGATACTTACCACAGAAGCTAGTGATGAAAAACAGCTGGACAAACCTCAAAATTGTATTCTGAGCAGGAATACTGCCTTAGAACAAAAAGCATAAAACTGGACTGGAAGCAGACAGCGGAGGGAGGCAGGACCAGAGGGCTGGGAGCCACCTGAGTGGCCACACGCGTGGAGCCAGACTGAGCCTGCACCATGCTGAACGTTAGAAGTGCGACTCACAGGAAAGAGAACGTCAGTTCCACGCTGGCAAGATCTTTTAACAGCTGTTTTGTGAAGTGGCTCTGATTTTAATTAAGATCAACTAGACCGAGCCACTTTCAGATCAGCTCTGGTCAGCTGACAAACAGCAGCTGTCTGTGTGTCTGTGGGGAGCATCGAAGTAGTGAGAGTTTCTGCTGTTACTCTTTAAGGGCAAGTATGTGAAGTGGTACTGTGGCTCAGGTGATGCTTTCTAACTTATTCAACCATTATTACTTGATCTGAATTCTTAGGGAAAACATAAATTTATCAATGATTTAATAGCGTACTGTGCACACACCAGTCAAGAAGCATGTGCAGAATCAGAAAAAGATGTTCTAAGTCACAAATAGACCTGAGAAGCACAAGTCACAGAGCATGTCACAATTCTGTTTCCTTCAGGAGCTGATCAGTCACTGTCAGCGATCCCTGCCACCATGGAAAGAGTGTTCCCTCCCCTGTAAACCCAAACTGCTGCTCGTCCTCACAGCCTGTCCTGTTTCACATAAGGATCTATCATCTGAAAAAGTCTGGATATATTCAGGTATCTTTGCCTACAAGAGTGGATTGTGATACTTCCTCACATGGCAGTGTCTCTGGTAATGAAAGCTCATTCTAACGTGCTCCTGCCTTTGTTCTCTCATTATTCCAGAACATAACAGCACTCAGTGCGTTTATTCTGGAGTGTTAGAAAGTGCCACCAGTGTCTATAGGAGAAAGAATTTTCTGTTTTACAGCTCATCAATCTCTTCGCTTCATTTTTAAACCAATAACAGGAGTTTGCAGTATGGTTAAAGATATGGGCAATGACGTGCATATCACAGGTTGTGATTCTGTACTAAAGTGCTGCCTGATGGGCAAATACAGATTGTTGTTGCCATGTCTGCCTCTGCAAGGGACAGGCAAGAGTACTGAGGCGGATCCAGAGGGTGTTGATATATTCTATACATCACGTTGCGAAAAAATAAAAGATGGTCCAGCACTGCTTCAACATCGCGAAAACGAAGTACACTGTCATTCAAGCAACAGTGGGAAATTTCTTTGCTCTAAAAGGACCCCTAAGTACAACTAGACTATATATTATTGTGAAGGTCTGCATATTCTGAGAATTACAGTTGGGAATGGACAAAGGAAGATCCTCCAGGAGCCTTGTGTGGAGACCAGAAACTGATACATAAATAGCAGAAATTACAAATCAGTGTTCGGACTGTCAGCAAACTCATGGCCCACTGTCTCTCCGAGGCTGACAAATGGGTTCGTATCCAAAGGGCTCCAACTGATAGCAAGAAAAGCCGGTACCAGATATGTCATAATAACTTCTTACCATGCCCTCGCAAATGGGCTCGCAAAAGTGTATGTGATCCTTGCCATTAAGCTGATGAAGGTGCTATACAATGCAGCAGAAATTTGCTCTTGATTTAGAGGAACACAATACATGCTTTTGAAAATCAAACACTTGCTGCCTATAAGATTACAGGTTTTGCATGGACTTTATTAAAACCCAGTCTACAAAAGGAAAGACATCCAGAAGAAACAGTGATATACTGATAATTACATTTGTGTCTTCAATTTTCATATGTAAGAAAAAGTCTTGAGAAAAGACAGAAAACCCATCTTTTGCATACCAGTTTTATTGGATTTTTTCTGAGCAATGACTGGGAAACACAGAATACACAACACAACAGCAGACTCTGATACTGCCCATAAATAAGCGCAATAACAACAATAATAATTTTGTTCTTGTGACTGCCACATGTGACCTTCAATTATATGGAGCAGGAAGATGGTGTTTATATAGCTCTCTCACACACAGAAAATGTGGAGAGATGGGTAAAACTGGAAAATGAGGAAAAAATCTCACCATGTCTAAACAAGATTTTCTAGGTTTTTGCCCATGATTCTAATCCAATTCCAAATTACTATCAAAAATATTAATATTGTCTTTGTAATTGGTCCTAGATTTCTGACAGGGTTTTAGACTGTGATTTTTAAAAAATTTTCCATTGATAATTCTGGTACCAAAATAGTAAATGTTCCATTTCTTTGAAAGCTTCCCAACAGTTCTTTGCAGTCAGGTTCTAGTGAGGTAGAGCTTTTGCAGATCTCTCCGGAGCCAAGGGTTGCTACTCCTGGTTTGCTTCCCACCAACCTCCCGCCTTGCTCATCCCACAGCTGAACTCATTTATTTCTAACGTGGAGTATGAAAGAGGCAGTGAGTTTGACAAGTTTGCCCTAGTGGGCTGAAGAAGCAGCTTCAGAAGAGGTGCTCATATTTGACCATTTGCTGGTCGAATATGAATGGTGACTCATAGAGTACCCGCTTTATATTATACTAGCCTTGTTATACTGGCTTATTCCAAACTGCTCCTCACCTGTGCAGCTTTGGACTATAGCAATGATGTTTTTTCTTGAACCATCAGTGACTAGTTGCTGCTTGAGGTATTACATTTAAAGGCCCAATAATTTGAACAGCAGTGACAAGTCCTATTTCTGTTTTATGTTATAGACTCCAATGAATTATCTTAAGAGCATTATTCCTTTGGTAAGAAAAGTGTTAATAGCAATTTTCTGGATGTTTCTGGTAAAGCTAGTTCAATAGTGATTTGCAAACCTTGTGTAAGATAATACGAGTTGGATATTTTCTATTCATATCGTGATGCAGTGCGTGTCTTAGCATGAGCCTGCCAGGTATTGTGTGATTCTAACTCAGGTTCTAATTTTAGAAGTGGAGACATGTCAGAAGGATGAAAAAAATGGGAGCTCTTTTCTGTAGAAGGCACAAATAATAATGTTGAAATATTCTTTCAGTGCCTGTTTCTTTTTCGCCTAGCCCAAAACAGGCTTTGCCATTAAACAGGGTAGCACTCATGTGAGGATTGCCTGAGAGTTACTACACAATTTTTCAGTCTTGTTAATTATTTAGATGAAATGTACTAATAATTTACGGGGCCTGATGCTGTTTGCAATGAATCAGTGATTGTTCTGTCAGAGTCAGACTTTTCCAAAAAGCCTGTTAAAATCACAGTGATGAAAGCCATCCATACAGCGACACAATCTCTTGTACTGGCTTCATCCAGTTTCATCCAATGTTCCATCTACTTGCTTTTCAAAATCAATTGATAGTTAAAAATATACTGTATATTGCTTTGTTGCAGTAGAAATGGTACAACTGAAAAATGTTACAGAGAGTTCTATAACATAGAGAAAATCCCCAGAACATTAAATAATTCATGTTATGGGTGTCAGTTGTAAAAGGGGATTGGTAAAATCCCTTTTTTGTAAAAAGCTTTTACTCAATTGTAAAAGTGTCCAATTCTTTGAGGTGGATTCCCTGCCCCAAAAAATTATTTTAAATTATATTATTTTGTCTTGTGCAGTATTAGCCATTATACAATACTATCTTGTATAATATTAGCCTGTCAAAGAACTTGGTCAGCTTGCAAAGATGCCCATAATACAAAAGAGTTAGCACATGTCTGTTCATAACCTTTTTACTGTTCGCTGTAGAGTCAATATTTTATTACATTCTCCTACGTTCTTCCTTTTGTAAGGGAATTTCTTTTTTTTTGAAGTTGTGATATCTAAACCACATTCTGCAAGCACCTGGCTTCTTTAATTTTCTAGCATTCAAATTTTAAAGTGGATGGTTTCCCTTTATGGTTCTAATATAAAGCGCATGAGCTCTATCTGGAAGTGCTTGGGTGGCTGAGTAGGATGTCCCTAAGTTCCCGCCATCTCTGGGCGCAGGGCTTGGCTCACATCAGCCTTCTTTCTAGGGTCAGTGCTACCAGAATTCAATGACTTGTAGAGCACACAGCAAATATTGATTTATAGAGACTGGCAGTTGCCCGAAGAAGCAAAAGTTTGATGCAGCCTGTTATATAAGATTATTTTGAAAAATCATTAAAGAACCAAACACAGAAAAATGGAGATAATACTAATGAAGGCTCCTATCTATTAAATTCAATGACTTCATGGAGACTATACCTGGTAATCAACAGAAACACAAGATCAGAAATCAATGGATTAAAATTAATAACACAGAAACTGGGTTTGTTTACTGAACAAATTATCAAGGGGATGTGCTGTTCCATTCAGGGCTTTCTTTGGGCAAGTGAAGCAGGAGGAAGCTTGATTTGACATTGATGCCAAAAAAACAGCTTGATTGAAAGGTGTGAGATTTACAGTCAGGGTTACTACCCCCAGCATCATCAGAGACTACAGGATGCATTCGGACACTATAGGATTTCACTGTCCTGATTGCGAGGCGTGTCTAGTCCAAAACAGACCATAAAAGGGGATCTGATAATGCCAGTTCTATGGTCTTCATCTAATTTGGGACACTGTGCTATGTGAGATTTGGATCTTTATTATGACCCTATCCTTCTCTCTCTTATTTCCTCTCTTTGTTTCTTATCTTTTATGTCTTTCCTTCTCTTGTTTTTAATAAGAACCTGGCCTAGCAGACAAAACTAATGTTAGTATGTTGTTTCAGGTCTCCAACTAGGAGAGCACCAGTTGGTGCTGCCTCAGACTGAAGCTGGTGCAGGTTTGCCAGGTCGTGCTGTAGCTGATACGACGATGGGCTTGTTTTCCTCAGATTATATGTAAGTGAGGGCACTAAGCCAAACGCTGTGTTTGTTCTTTTGCTGTTCTTTTCTGGGTTTTGCTCTCTCCTTTTTCGTGGCTTGTCTAATTTGTTCTTCAGATAAAACAGGATTAGACCCTAGCAGCTACAGATCTATCCATTTCAATTGACTTTACCTTTCTTTGGAACATACATCTCTAGAACATCTTAAAAAGGATGTTTGTGGCCGTGATTAATACTACTGAAGAGATTGTCAGAGGGACTGGTACAAAGGGAAAGGAAATACAGGGATGCCACTAAAGTGAAAGCATATTATATACTTTATATTTTGAATATTTGAACTTTTAATCTTTTTATTAATATTGTAATAAAAGTTTTTGTTTGGTTTTGTTTTCCTTTCCACATGGTAGCTATTCCTATGCTTGATGTTAAGCAGACCTGGTATCTACCCTGTCTGCCTTTGTTAACCGCTTACTGTTGTCCAGAGACAGCAATTCATACATGAATGCTTTTACCTTGGGGTTGAGATTAACACAACGACACATTATGGATTGTATGTTTAAAAGTGTATCAAGAATCAGGCTAGTGAGGCATATTTTGTAACCACACGGTCTCTATTTCCAATTACACATTTGTTAAAGATTTACAATGCAGTCCTTATTTTTATCACTTAAATGGCATCGTGATCTCGAATAGAGAGCAGAATTTCATCCAGACTACTTATAAAGAAATTCCAAAATCCTTAACGACCTGAGAGACTTCACGGAGAGTCCATCTGTAAGTGCTTTTAACATAAAAGAACAAAATAAGTGTAGCTTTTATTTGTGGAAACCTGATTAATGTGACCTGCAAGGTAATGAGGAAAATGTATCCAGAGGTTCTTGCCCTCTGTCTGAACTAAGAACATGTATACCATTTATATAAAATACAGGTATCTTCAGAATCCTTTTTCTATTATAATCAGATATAGTGGCTTTCCAGTGTATTTCTTTGTTTTAGGTGAGAGGCCCTGAGGCATGCTCAGCAAGTTAAACACAAAGGGCTGAGCCGCTGGCAGGAGCCTGAGGCAGCTCAGCCTAATGGTAGCGCAGATCAGGACCTTCAGGTTTTAGAGTAACCAGAACCAGAACGAATGGCTGCTGGTTTAAGCATCAGAGGCTTTGGTGCCTGTTATAGACAACTAGAACGGTAGAGAAAATCGTTTCTAGTCAGATAATTTCTTGAGACCTGTTGTTTTCCAAACAAACTCAGATGAGAGTTTCAGTGGTTTCTCAGCAGTGTGCCTGGCAGTCTGCTCCTCTCTGAACGTGTGCTCATCGGATCGCCTCAGCTAGGTCAGCCTGGGAGAAACGCTTTGGAGGACAGCAACATGATGCTCAGTGAGGTGACTAGAGGAACTAACTAAAGACAGGAGTTTTACACACAGAGGTCAGGAGAGCATAGTTTGGTGCCAGTTTGCTAAAATATGACAGAAGCAAACGCCATGGAAAAGAGAGACTGTGCATAGTGTATTGCAGTGGTGCAACACGATGAACTGAGGAACGGTCAGTCTGAAGGGACGCAGCTGGGGAAGAGCTTGTATCCACACTTCCATGGAACCTGTCATCTCGACACACGGTGGCAGCAGAAAAGCACGGCAGTCTCTGTGCCAACAAATAAGATGCAGCAGTGGCCTGTGGGGTCAGGGCATGGGTTGTCTGGCTGGAGTGGGAGCAGTGCTAGCGGCTGTTATGTGACCCCCTGTGCACAGCGTTCAGGACCCACACACTCTGCCCAGCTCTCTGATTGTACAGACAAGGGACAAAACCGGCTTCTGCACAAGTTCTAGATCTTTTAAAATTTTCCTCCTTTGCATTAAAACGGTGCCCTTTTGTAGGGAAAACATAACTAGGATATGATTCTCAAATTCTGAATCTCATTAGGTGACGGATTTAAGAAATAGTCACTGTTTTACTAGCACTTCAGTGTGTCACCTTATTCTGCACACTCGAGATCAGTTTACCAGCCCCTCTGATTCTGGTTTCTCTTTCCCTTATGCTGCCTCATCTGTCTGGAACGCCTTCCCTCAGGCCACTGAGTCACCTTCCCACTTTAAATGTTGCTTTTCTCATTGTAATTTTAAACTGACTTGCATGATAACATAATTTGTAAAAATTTCTATGAACATGCATTGCAGAAATTCTGTCTATAGATACTGATGAAGCTTCAAAAAAAATGGGTTTTTTTTTTAGGATACAGCTTTACTGGCAGAATTAATTTTAAAATAAAGGTCTTTTTTGTCAAAACACAAGCAAACTTTCAGAAGGGACAGAGATGAGAATTAAAGTAATTTGATTGTACCAGCTTATTAAACACTAGCAGTATCAGAATCACTCTGTCTGGCTAAAGAACAAGTGATAGATAATGTAAGCTCGCTTACTGAAGTAAGGATGATGACCCAGAAAATTACCTCAGAACAACAACAGCAGGAGCTGCTGGCCATTCAACTGACTAGCTATACAAATTGTTAACTATGCCAAACGTGAGTTTTTAGTAAGTATATATGACAGAGAAAGAGAAAGAAAGAGAAGAGGATATACCTTTTCCAATAGGAAACTAAATAAGACCTTTAAATAATTTCAAATAAATCACCTAGTAATCAAAAATGTTTATGACTACTTTCTCAGGCCACATTTAAGCCAGTGATTCTGCTTATGCAGTTGTTAGTCTCCAGAACCATCTAGTTTCCAAACAGACAAAATATAAATCTGCTCAATGGAAGGAGTCAAAAGATATAACACAGGATTTAAAATATATTCTGATCTGATAAACCACACACATAACAAGCCAAGTTAAGGGCAACTGGTACATCAGTGACATGTAGTAATGCCATATACTATCATTCAAGTTATAAAAAGGAATTTTCTTTCTGCCTAGGGTGCCTTTGAAAATACTTTTTAAAATGTCTCACTTCTTTCTGCTTTAGAAAAGGAAGAATATTGGAAGATTCCAAACTGTGACAATTAGCAAGAAACTGCAAATAATATGTAAGTATTTTTCAGTTAATCTGATTAGTAAACATCTTTTAAGTCACAACAAAACCTTTTTGGCAGGCTTAATTGGTAGTGTGAGCCTGTGGAAACTTGATATTTGAACTAAATTTTAGACATAATGCTCTTAAAGTATATGCTTAGTGTTAAATCAGGACAAAATAGTAAATCACAAAAATATCTGTTTTATAGAGAAATATTTACTAGTTTGGAAATTGAAAGACAGGATACGAAGACCAAGCCTATGTTTTCATTAAATAGTTAAAAGGATATACTATCAATTTTCTTACTACTTGTTGAAAAGCTAAGGGATTACTTGTGTAGATCCAGTTGCATATTCTCATTTAGGTGTTTGTATAACTTGATATTGGCCAAGTTTTTGACATTTGAGCGACGAGAGGCAGCCACCTAAACCTTTACTCACTGTTTTTTGAAAATCAAGATACATATTTTGAAGCGATATACTTTAGAAAGTCTCAGTCATAATGTTTATAACCCATGGGTATCATATATGAAAACTGTTCCTCCTGCATAGCGCAGATCTGGTTTGCTGTGTATTGAGCTGTTGAAGAGGATTTAAGCTGTATGGGTGAACAGAGAAGTTGAAGTGGGGAGAGGAGCAGGAATTGGGAGCCAGAACTGCTGGTATCATGCTGGGGTGGACAGAGTTTACCTGGAATGCATTTCAGTTTGCTCACTGCACTGCATGAAGGGAGTACAAACGTGTATTTTCTCGTACTTGACATCCTCAGTTGTGAGGTTTTGAGCCGTGATGTAAACCCATCGAGACTCAGCTAGTTTAAATTGGTATTAGTTGCACTGAGAAGCAATTTACCCATCTGAGGGTTTGACCTAGAGGACAGGGAAGCAGGGAAAACGACAGCTTTGACTTCTTGGCCACAGAGGGCTAAGAGAAAGAACTCAGAGGTAAGAACTTGCAGAGTTTTCCCAGCTTTTAATTAAGATAATATGGTTTAAAATCCAAGAAGCCATGAATAATTTGATTCCCAAGAATGAGGCCTCTAATAACAGCCTCCACCTTGCAGATATAGCTATTTTCTGTGCGCTCCCATGGGCTCCTTTCGATTGCATTATTGAAACTATTAAGGAGGGATAACTGTGCTCCAAGCAGTATTGTTTCCTTTCCTGGTTTTGGAAAACTTAATAAGGAAACTCTTGATGTACTGTATGTTTCCTAATCCTGAAATATTTGCTCTCTATTTATGTGGTGCAAGAGAAAACCCTTGGCTCTTCTGCAGAGATGTGAAGGTCTCTCTGGTCTAGATGCTTAGATGCAGGATTTGCTGTAGCCAAATGTTTACATCAGAAAATACGTGACAATCAGTATGATGAGTTTCCTGTTTTATTCTTTTTATGTTGATCACTATATGTCCAAAGAAATTATGGCAGAGACAAATATGGTATTTGAATCTTCAACTTCTCAAATATTTTAAAAACTTGAAGTTTCCTGGAATATAGCTATAGGCATACATTTATTTGGTAATTCTTGAGCGTTTAAATCTCACTTCAAAATATGTAAATTTAAATTATATTTAAAAACAAACACAAAAATGCCAACACATTTTAATTCTACTTGTCAATGGTATTTCGTTTAACTTGCTGTGGTTTCATTAGAAAACATCAGGAAATTAATATACTAAGAGTTATCTGGTATTTTACGTGGGCAAATAGTGAGTTCTGTGTACGTCAAAATTAGCTGTAAAACTAATGGTGTAGGAACTTTGAAAGTGAAGACTTTACAATTGTATTTATTGCTGTTAACTATTCTAAACTAAATCGTAGCCAAAAGATAACAATTTTCATAAATTTGACTTGAAAATGTGTAGACACTGTAATCGCAAATACTAGATTCTTAAGAGATCATTGTGATATACCTCACTGGAAATCATTACTATTTCTAATGGTTATAAACAAAATGCTTCTAGGGTTGTGTCTATTATAATTGTGCAGGGAAGCAAGTAGGGATTATTACAGTTATGAACAGACTGGTTTAATGCTTATGGTTATTATAAACTCAGAAGATAACACAAATAGGTTTATAATGGTGATGAGCTATTTAAAGGCTCAAACTTGAACAAGAGGTCAGGAAAAATTATAAAGACCACATGTCATCTGCCTCTCTGGAAAAGTGATTTTTAACCCTAATGCTGTTTATTACAAAGCAACCTCTTGGCCATAAGGCCAGTAAGCATTATTTTAGTTCATTTTATTAAAAGAAATAATTGGTTATACTCAAAGGAAATTAATTTGTAATATTTATACTGTCTGTTAAAGAGCCAGTTTGCCTGGCCGAGTTTGTTACAATCTTATAAGCATACAATATTTTGTATTGAGTTGTTTCTAGTATTAATATATTTGGAAAAGTTTTATCACATTGGGCAGAATATATTTTTCAAGTCTACTGGCTAAAAAATGTTGTGGAAGTGTTTTCTGATGCAAGTGGAGTTTCAGGTTGACTTTCCTGCTGGTAATCTGTCTGGTTTGGGATGTCTGCAGTGGGTCATGGGGTGAGTGGCAGCTGCTGTGTCTCAGCTGGAGACTGTGGAAATGCTGTGCCTTTCCCTCACACAGTCTCAGGAACAATCTCTCTTGAATCTCCAGGGATCCAAGCTCTAGGACTGCTCTCAAATTTACATCTGTGTATGCTTAAGGGTAATTTTGCTGGTCTAGAACCCTGCCCAGAGGCTGGAAATAGCCCTGTATTCTTCTTTTCTGAAAATAAATATATGTGTGTTAGGTGGGGACTGTCCAGTAACCCTCAAATGATCATTTCTGATTGGTATCCGTGATGATATTTAGTGATGTCCTAGTGGGTTGTTGACATTAATGACAAGAAAGCCTTCTTCAGAGATTGGTGATGAATCACTGCTACCTCCCTTCCCATCCAAGGAAAAAAAAAAGCCAGCTAAATGCAATGGAAGTTTGGCACAAGTGGCTGCTCTACTGTTTCTGCTCTCAAATGATATATAGTTGCTTTGGCCTCTCCTTTACAAGCTTGAAGTTTCAAGTTGAAAGTTTTTTGTATGCTGGGAGACCAAACAAACAAACATCTCAAAAAACGTTGTCCCAAGATTTTATCAGGAGAGAATAAGAGCCTCTAAATCATTCATATTAAAAAATCAACAAGATTGTCAGCATTTTGTACAACTCCATTGTCAGTAAACATAAACAAAAGATTACAAGTTTCTGACAATTTTTCTTTCCTAAATGGGAGTTTAGTAAGGACTAGGAGATTTCTTGGAACATAAAGAGTCAATAGGCTTTCTACATATGAATTATATGTAGGTAGCAGCAGTGATTCAATTTTTCACACCATTATGAGTATTTGATTGCTCATCTCATACAGCTCAGTTTCCTTCTGTCTCCAAAACATGTTTTTTTAAAATATTTTATTCTAATGCTTAGGTTGAGACTTATGAAATTCAGAGTTACAGTCCTCCAAGGACTCCAAGCTCTGGCCGCTCATGTCTAATTTCTGTGGGGCTCTTTAACAACCTCTGCAAGAGAAATCTGAATTTCCATCTTTCCAAGGGTCTTCATCCACTGTGACTACTTAATCCACTTTTTGAACGGAGATGTCCTGTACTGTAGTTGATACAAATGGCACAGATTCACTACCACTTTGACGCCACATTTCAGTCCATGCTATACCAAATATCTGTCAGTTGCTAACTGCACGAAAATAGATCCCACAGTGTCATGCCCCTCTGAGTTTCAGTAATAGATGTGAAATCATGGGTCTTATCCTGAATTATATCACAGAAGCTGCAGAGAACTGTCCAGTCATCTTTACTAAACGGAAGTATCTTTGTTGCAAAATAGTCCCTTATTTTTGAGGGATAACTAATAGCAGAAACAGCTGGATGTAGTTTGAACATACTGGTCAGAGTTTATACCTTGGAGTTATTTTCTTCCCAGCTATTCTTCACAGAGTCCTAGCACAGCAACAGAGCAAACAGCATGTCCTGACAATTGTTTTACGCACAGGGCCACAGGCTTACACCGGGCTGGCGGCAACGTCCACTGCTTCCTAGAGACGCGTGCTGTGTTGTCCTCTCTCCTAGCAGTCAGCCCTAACATCCGTTCCATGTCAGGCCTCTTGTGCCCCTGATATTCAAATGTTTCCTTACAGTTCATTTTATCTCCTCATCCACAAGCCTTATTCTGGTCTAGGACCTTTCCCTTCACTGTTTCTGTTCCCACACCCAGACACATCTGTGCCTATCCTCCTACTGCCTGGAAGTCTTTTTCTCTCAAATCTTACTCCTTGTAAAGCCAAGGACTTTATCACCCAAGAAATGGGGTCGAGAGGGAGCTGAATATCAGGCAAAAAAATGGTATGGCTCAACAGTGAGGGGGCTTTATCATGGTATTTCTGGTTTCTATACAGCATGATTTTTTTCTTCCATGCCCAGTTCTATTCCAGTAACAACAAACTAAATTCTGTGAATTACATGCCACCTCCGAGTTGTTTTCCCAGATAGTTTTCCCCTCTGCTGTTTCCCAAGCCCCCTGAGAGGACAGATCCCTCCACCGCACCTCTGTTCACACAAGCACCTTCCTTCCTACGTGCTCAGGTCACCCCATGCTTGGGATAAGAAATGACACTAAACAGTCCAACATGGAAATTTGCAAAGAAGACAAGAGTGCTCACCATGAAGTGTTGTGACCAGCCTGTGTGTGAGCCCCCGTTCTGGTCCTCTTCTGTGCCTCTTTGTTTTCTTCAGCGCAGGCTGCTACCTTTCTGCCTGCTCTTTACGAAATAGTAAGACGGCTAATTTTAGGGTGCTTCATCATCCTCCTATGCAAAGACACAGTGTCATGTCAGAATCAGCAGCATGTGGCACCACTTGGAGCTGCTATTTTATAAGCTGAGGTTCAGCGTGTTCTCAAATTGGTCTCTGCAAGGCAGAACTGGCTCGGTTATTTATCTTGTGTTCCTATAGGGTTGCACCTTAAAACTCAAAGATCAGTTTCAGCCTGACCAAAAGCCCAGTTTAATGACATGGGAACCGGTGTCTCAGCATCCAACACTTAAGCCAAAAAACTCAAAAGATTACATGGGAATTTCCTGGTGTTGTTAGCACCTGGCCTGCTGATCGATTTATAACAGAACAATTCATGTAACAGTGCAAAACGTCGCTGCAATGGGAAGAGAACGTGCCACATGTGGGAAGGGGCTGCGCTCCCAGCTCTCTGTGTGGGATGCTCAGAAATGTTCAGCATCTTCAGGCCCAACCTGCCGGTGCCTGGGCATTTGTGTGTCCTGTGCCACACTGCCAGGGCACGGCGGAGTCACTCTGAGCACCAGCTGCAACTGTGTGGGCTTGGGGATATCAGATACACACAAGAGTTTGGGAGCACAACAGCTTCATACCTCGTGCAAAGGTCAGCTTGTTTTGTTCATTGTAGTCTTCCTCTCCAGATTCATCCTTGTCCTCACTGCTTTTCTATTTTCTTTACATCTGTCACCCTATGAATGGCATTTGTTTAGCTATTTCATCTATATTTCGTGGCCTGAGAGGATGAGGGGAATGGGGTGTTGCAGGTTTCTGGTTTTGTTTATCTGATTTGAGGGTATGACTCCTCAGCTTATTCTTAAACAGCTCCCTTAATTAGGTGCCTTGAGTTAGACACAGAACTTGCAATGTTGTCAATTTAATATTTATATAGTGATTTTCCTTCACAAACAGGTAAAAAACTGTTCATTTTTTTCACCGTATCACCTTCAGTTAATAAATAATAGGCTGTACTGGTAAGCACCTTCACATTTGAGCTAACTACATCATTACAGTGAGCAGGGTGGGCAGACCCAGAACTCAAACATGCTCAGCTATAAAGTAGCAGAGCATATAAAACATGTACTCGGTGTGTAATGTGTGAGTTATGTCTGTCTGTCTACGTAGGCACTTTGATTAATTTACTAACACCTAAATATCGATACTGTGAAGAATGTAAGGATAAAATGTAAAACTGAAATGGCATAAAACTGTCTGAGCATACCTTGTTTGTAAGGCTATTTGCACTCTAAAGCCTTTTCTTTGTCTTAATCAAGAATATTCTACACAAAGGCTTCACACAAAGGTAATTTCTCACAGCAAAATGCTGACATCTCTAATTTCATGTTATCAGCTGTTCTGGACACCCATTTCTATGTTCTGTAGTCTGTGACACATCAGAGTATAAAACAAAGGGGTTTGAAATGAGGGATTGATGTTTATAAAGTATGTACTGACTGTTGCCAGGAGAAAACGGAGGCAGAGAGCAGAGTCCATCTCTGTTATTAGCTGGTTTGTGCTGTAACACAGTACCCTTCAAAAACATCTATATTAACTGAAAGATGTTTTCCACTAATAAAAGCATAAAGTATATGTTAGTAAACACCATATATGAGTTTTTAAAAAATTTTGTATTATTTGAATGGGTGATTAATGGGAGTACAATTTAAAAAGCACAGTTGTGCTGACAGCAATCACCAGGCAGTAGCCAAGCATTGCTATTTTAAATAATGACAGGGCAACTGAAAATAGTTTCTGGATTGTTATGACCATCAATAAGAAGACGGTGCAATTGTAATAGGAAACCCTCTGTGCTAAGGCACTTAGAAGGAATAAATCCCTTCTCCGAAGTTAACCAGATTTACATTTCTTGTTTCCACTGGGTTTTGCATCACTGCAAAATACTGGGCGGGGGGGTTGCAAGTACAGGAATGAACGTGGGGAATTTAGAGGTGCAAGCATGCTCACCTCTGGTTGTCTTGACCACTGCACAGAACCACGTTTTGGGGCATTTAATGCCAGTGGGTGCAGAATTGGTTGTACTGAGTGGCAGGGAGTCAGGACAGTGACGTGCCATCAGGGCAAGTGTTCCCTTCCTCCCGCCCGTGTATCTCCGGTCCCATGCAGGGGCTTTCTCGAGGCATTAAGGCAGGCAGGATATGGCTCCTCTGGCACAGAAAAGAAAATTTGCCAAGATAGTAGTAAGTGGAATAGAAATATGGCTTATACTTCATTTGAAGACACATTTGAATTATTTAACTTACAGTATTCCAATTTTAGGACTAAAATAATTATTTTAAAGAAAATAGATATGTTTATTACAGAAGGAAGTTAACATTTGTGCAAAATTGTATATTGTTTTATGCTTTATGTATTATTTAATGCATTAGGCCAGTTATACTACAATACTTTTCTATGTAACCATTGTACTGGGCATGTAATGTTCTCCTCAAGTACATGGACATATCCCCACATGCTGGTCAGAGGACACATTGCACAATGACATTTACACTGTGAAGTAGATTTTAATTCTTCACAGTTACAACTCTGGCAGTCTCACAAATAAAGGGAAAAGGAAATTTAGAAGATAACAAATGTTTTCTTCTATTTGCTATGTGTAACAGCTACTGCTAACCTTCCGTTCTTACATATAGAATGGAAACAGCCAAATCACATCTCTCCTTTAAATAACAAACATGGCTATTTGCTACCTTGAAAACTGCTGCATCATTCAGCCTCTGTCAGTGATGCGGCCATCGCATTGTCTCCATGTATGAATTTAATATTTCTGGTTTGGATCTTTACTGATAAATTTACAACCACAAATCCTGACAAGTCCTGCAGAATCTTACCTATTTAGATACACAAAGGAGCATTTAATGGCTGGACCAAGACATCCCATGTGTTGGTGTTTTTAAATGCTTTCCATTACGGGGCAAAATGCCACCAAACACAGCACCTTTATTACCCAGGGTTTGCACAATCACTTGCTGGGAAGTATGCCTGGTCCTGGCCTATTTTACATCCTGACCTACATAAACGTAGATCCCAGAACTACTATAGAGAGGCTGCTACATAAGGAAACCACACTTTGATTCCCAACCCAGTCCACTTAAATGAATCGCTATGGCTTTTCCACACAGCACTAAGCAAAAAAAAAAAAAAAAAGCTAAAAGATGTGTCTAGTATGTAAACTCCTTTTCAGTTGCTCTGCTAGAGATGTGTGTTTGGTGAAAAAGAAAAGGCTTCTGCAGATCTCTGTACATCATGGATAAGGAATAGCAAGCAATATGCAGCCAGGTCTCTCAGCCGCTCTGCAAGGAAGGAGAAATACGCCATCACAAAGACCTTTGCTCAGCAAGCAGAGAGCGAGTGATGTAACACAACGCTGCTGTGTTCCAGAACTGCTGCATTTTTGTGTGCCGCCTTGTTCCCCAGCCGAGGACATGTCCAGCTGCGGTCACCGTCCCGGAGCGACCACCTGAGCTACGGGCACGGTCCAGCCCCACTCTGCCCAGTGCCGCGCTGCGGGCGCACCGGGAGGACGGCGGCATCGCTCCGGCGCTCGTCACTCCATCCTCACTCCTCCATTTCACCGTCAGCAGTTTCTCGCCCTGTTCCCCGCCCAGCAGCGGAACCGAAGCCCGCGGTGACTCCGGCCCGGCCGAGCCCCGTGACGTGCGCGCTGACGTCACGCCGCGCCGCCGTTGCGTCACCGCCTCCGACCACGAGGCCGGGGAGAGAGGGGGGCGGGCGGTGGAACGGGCGCGTTGCGGCCCCGCCCGCTGGGTTGGCGCCTGCGCGGGAGCGGGTCCGGGCCCTGTCAGCGCTCCGCGGTGGGGCCGCTCACGGCCGGGCGGTGTCCGGTGAGTGCCTGCGGCGGGCGGGCC
>VWYH01002398.1:86466-141074 GCA_013399365.1 Pampusana beccarii | reverse complement strand
GGAACGGCACCGGGCAGGCCGCGCCGCAGGCGGAGTGCGTGCGGCAGCGGCTCGGCGGAGGCGGGCGGTGTCCGCTCCCAGCCCGGGGAACGGCCCGCGGGGGCGCCTGGGGAGCGTCAGTGCAGCCTGCGGGAAGCGTCCAGACTGCGCCCGCAGCACCGCCGCTCGCGCTCGGCCGGCACGGGAGCTGGGGGGTTCCCCTCGCGGTCCGTGCTGGGTGTCGGCGCTGAGCTGCTCCTGACGTCACACACGGTGATATCCAGCAACTGACAACCTGAGTTGGCTTTCGTGACTACACGCAGGGATAAAGTACTGCTGTGATTTGAGATCAAAGTACAGAGCTTCTTTGGCTACTGGCTCTTAACAAACAAACAAACAAAACACCCACCTTCTGTGGAAATAAATAGCTCTTTTATTAGAAAGGAGAACTTTTTTTTTTTCTTTTTGCCCCATTGGAGATGAATCTTCACTACCCAAATCTCAAAGCACTATAATCACACATCTTTTCTAACTTCTTGTGTTGCAGGTTGAAGCATTGCAGTCACTGCCACAGATGTGTGAAATTTGCTGTTGCATAGCTATGTCTTAACTGAAGATGTCTTCGTTTTGATGTCCCCTTCTGAATGTGGTAGGATATAGCTAGTGATAGCTAGGGAAATATTTGATCATGCATCATCTCCTGAGATAGGTAAACAGAATGCAATATATGTTAAGCTCTTTGGCCAAACAGGGTTTGTTGTTGTTGTTGTTGTTGGGTTTTTTTGTGAAATCACGAAAATAAGCGTCTTGTTTACTGCATTTTGATTTCTGCAGAGAAAAATAGTTTGTGCTGTTGTGCTGGCAAGAATTCTGCCCTTCTTTGGTTTTATGTAACGCTTAGATGCTAACTGATGACTTGCTTCCTTGAGCAGTTTTATATTTAGGTGGTTTATATATGTTATGACCCTGCAGAATGTAAGACTGAACGCATTTGTAGTGCGTTGTATTCTGTGTTCTGTTATTCACGGTGTCTTCCAAGAAATGGTCACAGATGAAAATTTATAGCAGTTTTACACTATATTGCATTGATTTTTAAATTAGTCTGAAAACATGGGGGAACTTACTGGTATGGAAGTGTAGTGTAAGTTGTCTTGAAAACACTGACATAAATTCTCCATCATCCGCAATACTGAAAATGAAAGAGAAGTGTAGCTTTGTGGCCTTTCCAGATAGGTACAGAGTCTGTTAGCACATATACCGGTAATTTCAATTCAGGCATTAGGGACAGGGGTTTGCCTGGAGGAGTTTGTGTAGCAGCCCTTTGTTTCTGCAGCGTAACTGTGGAGCTGTAGCCTTTGAGTGCAGTACAAGACTGGGGACTTGAGTTTCAGCTTAAATTTGAAGTTCAGTTGACTCATAGTTGTTTAAATGTAATGACTGGCACATCATCATATTAGTCTTTGTGTTGCATAACTGGATTGATCAGAGCTTGACCAGTTTTTTCCAAGCTATGAGTCAAGTGTTGATTTTAGGAATGATCTTGAGGCCGTACAACAGTGCATTTGGGAGTAACACAGCTCCTTCTGTAAAGAAACTAGCCTATACTCTGTCCTTCAGACATGTTTGAGGTCATTTCCACTGGCTAGAATTGGTTGTGACTGCCATTTGTATAGTTCTGGATTAGGGATTAGAGAAGTTTTAGAAGTAATGATATTTTATATTTTTCGAAACAAAATTTTATAAAACCAAGGACGTGCACATCTTGAAAGCTGTATCTGAAATGGGAAGGAAAGCTTTTTACTGCAGGGTTAATGTAAATACTGTCAAAGAAAATAAGTCACACTCTTAAAAATCATTGAATGTTTCGATATATTGCTGTATAGAAAGTGAATTTGTGGATTATATGCTATATAGAAAACAACATAAACAGTAGGGACAATACTGAAAACTCTACTCTTTTTTTTTTTAACAGCTACACAGAAGGGATATTCTAGAAAAGTGAAGTTGGAAGATCTCTGATCAAGAGAAGCATAAACATGTTGTGCTGGGGAAATGCATCTTTTGGACAGCTTGGATTGGGTGGAATTGATGAAGAGATTGTTTTAGAACCCAGAAAAAGTGACTTTTTCTTAAATAAAAGGGTCAGAGATGTAGGATGTGGACTGAGACACACTGTTTTTGTCCTGGATGATGGGACTGTTTATACATGCGGATGCAATGATCTAGGACAACTAGGGCATGAAAAAGCCAGGAAAAGACCCGGTAAGTTTAGAAGTAATAAATTGTGGAGCGTATGTGTGGTTGCACATGTATTTTTTTTGCTTCATTATGTTGTATCAAACCCAAGACTGGCAGTGTCTCTGCATGTGCTGAATTGTATGCACAGTAGTTCTTCCAAGAATGGGCATATTTTGGAGTTGCAAAGCACTCGTTTGCTTGGATTGCATCTCGTGGCAGTTGGGAACAACTGACTGTGAAACATGGCTGTCTCCCTTTTGCCTGCCGTGCAGCCAGACACTGCCACTGTTTATTTCCAGTGTGGAATCTCTTTACCTAAGGCCGTGGGAGACTCAGTGCCTGTTTTTAATCTCAATGGCAGGTGATCTGTTTCAGTACGTGGATTAGCATTGTACTATATGTATGGGTTTGGCTACTGGAATATGGTAGAAATGAATATTCGTCATACCATAGTTGGGAAACATACTGTGTGTTTTCAATTGTCAAACATGCGATGTAGACCAGGTCTGATTAAAGTGACATTCTTAATTTTTTTTTTTTTTTTAAAGAACTAAACCCGAAACTTGATAAAAGACTTTTCAGCATTTGCAGTGATACAGGAAGAAGATTTGGAAAAGCCTAAAGGATACAGTGTGGCTTTTTTCTTCCTGTCTCTGTGATATGCATGTTTCTGCACCCTGCTGGGGCAGTTCTATACCAGAAGCAGATAAACATCTTGCAGGGACTGCAGAGGAGTGTGCACATGGGCTCCTTTCTGAGCCGCGGCTCTGAGTCACGTCTGCGTACTGCCAAGTGACACACAACGCTGCTGCTGGCAGCGCTTACAGCAGAACGTAAGCAAACTGAAAAGGCTTAGTAAGAGTTTATTCTAATCACTGCTATAGCAATTTTACAAGTTACGTGGCGCAATAATTGGTACAGATATTTCAAATGGAAATAAGGCACTGTGCAGGATTTTAGGAGTTCTCCTTTATTCAGAGGTTTGGATTTAGTGCCAAGTAAAGATTTTTAGTGTAGTTGATACGTAACTTTTAAAAACCAATTTGGACTTCTATTGGGAAACACTAAATGGATATTAAAACTGATTAACTTTAATCCTGTGCGAACACCTGCTTCATGAACATGAGCAGAAACTCAGCTTGTCAAACTGACTCTGAATACTTGTTACCACTTTAAAAATGATGCTGAATTGTCTTTAAAATCTAAAAGTGACAATAAAAATATCTTGCTTCTATTTTTTTTTTTTTGTTTTAAACAGCCCTCCATGAGCTTTCTTATGTAATAGACAAACACCTACTGTAATTTTTTTTTAATGCTGAGACACATCACTCATGGGGATTGTAATGTCCTCCCTGTTTGTTTTTTTTTTCATCTAGAGGTTACTGACAATACTGTTGAATATTCTAATTTGAAGTTGGTGCATTGGGATAACTTGCGCAGTCTGAAGAGGCTCAGTATCTTTACAAATGGGTGGATGCTCTCTTTTGAATCTATTTCTGCTAACTGAAGATAGTTTTGTCACTGACTGCGTGTCTTTGCTGCTTCGTGTCCCCAGTGGCGCTATTAACTGTGCCCACAGAGCTCTTCTTGCCGTGGGGACTGTGTGGATGTTCCTTAATCCACGCTAGGCAAAATCAGCCTGGCTGGTTTAGCAGCTGGTGAAGATGGTCTGGGCTGGTCTGCATGCTGCTCCCTGAGCTGAAGACGCTTACATGACCTCTTGAACTGGCAGAGCTGGGGAGGCCCTACTGGGCTGAACTGGGGTGGAAACCTCTTTAATCAGACCAGCTGTTTAAAAAAATAAACTTCTGTCTGCTGCCACTGTTACTGTATTTGGGCAAGCAAGTGGCCAGCATGTTGCAGATAGTCTTGGCTGCTGTTGTGAGCTTGACTTCGACCATGTGAGGCTGTATTGACAGTGCGTGTTACATTGATGACACACAGGCTTTTTCAGCCATGTGCCATTCTTAGGCAGGAATATAATTTGTGTGTTTGAGAACAGGGCATGAAGTGATGTCTGAGCAGGCTCTTATTTAAGGGGACTGTTGAATATTCCAGCTGCAGTGATATAGGCCCTGATGATATTTCTCCACTTCACTGTTGCCAGAATTAAAATATTAGTTTCCTGATCACAAATGATAAGCACAAAAACCTTCGTTTTTTCAAAATATATTTAAAGGTATTGATGAAGACTACTGGAAAAAATCACAGATATTTTACTGTTTGCTGTGCAGAGGCATGCCCTGTATATCTAGAAAAATTACTCTTTAGGATCTGTTTCAACAGTATTTTGCTTTATAAAGAGGACATTGTGTAGCTCATTGCAAAATCAGTAGCTTTAGTCTTTAATTTGCCCTGCCTTGTTTCGCAGGCTTTTTTGTTAATAATGAATAGGTGAATTTAATTTGCTGTGGTGGAATGTTTTCCTCTTACATAATGTCTACACGTGTAGTCATTTGACAATAATCTGTTTGACCTTAATTGAGTTTCTGCACTCATTTTCAGATGGCAAGATTAGAAGGAACCATTATGATCAAGCTGCAGTTTTTATGCGCTTCAGATAGAGTTGTTGTTTGGTTACGTTAGGGTGTCAAATTTAACTTACTTCTCCTAGAATAGCATGCTTATAATTTTAGTTAAAGCACATTTTGGCAGACTTCTGTGTCATTTCAGTTGATATCTTAGTAGTGAGTATAAGTGTCTTGAACAACACTAGCTTGTAAGTACCTTAAATATTTTTGTCGTTTTCTTTCTTAGAGCACGTTGGTGCGCTGGATGCCCAAAATATTGTAGCTGTATCATGTGGAGAAGCCCACACTCTTGCATTAAATGACAAGGGTCAGGTATATGCTTGGGGTCTGGCTACTGATGGACAGCTTGGCTTGCCGGGAACAGAGGAGTGCATCAGAGTGCCCAGGTTAAAAATAATTAGTATATAATAAATTTGGGGCTTTTTGTGTGGTGTGTGTGGTTGTTGTTTTTGTTTGTTTGTTTAATGTGCTTAAATCACCTTGTTTAAGCTATTCTGCTGCTGTTATAATTGATAACACACATTAGAAAGTGCGTTTTAGCTATGGGACTTGGAAGCTGTAGACAGTTTCCTTTCTCAAAAAGTCATCGTGTGTGAGAAGTGTGTTATGGGTTTGCTTGATTTGGTTTGGGGTTTTTTTCTTTTCAATGGAAATTCTGTGAGAAAAGTATGATGGGTGTTTTAAGAATGTAAATGGGGATCGATAACTGTCGTTTAATAGAAGTTAAAGAGAAGTAGAATGTTAAACTTTCCAAACCAGTTGTGGGTGTACGTTTGAAGGAGGTACATTTGCTGTTTGATCATCGTACTTTGGCTTGTACTCTGACGCTTTTTAGTTGTGTTCAAATAATACACCTCGTTGTACAAATGGATGCTGGCCAGACTGACTCACTTGTTTTGAGAAGCTCTAAGCGTTCCAGCTAGCTGAAGTCGCATTTTTGCTGTGATGAACAGGTTCACTGAAATCAGTAAACTGTAGCAGTAAGTCTGTAAGTTTGCAAGCTGGAGGTTTTCTAATTTTCTTTTTTACTTAGGAAAAAGATACAAAAGTAAAAATTCCTTGGAGTATTAGTAATTTACAACTTTATCGTGGCTATGTGTGACGTATAAATGTGAAAGATAAATAACTAATATAATAGTTATTTATTCCGTATCTGATTTAAAACCCCATAGGCATTTTAGAACTGTTTTTCTCATCAGAAGTTGAAAGCATACTAGATTTAATGCACATTTGCATGTATTTGCAATTTCTTTGTAATGTGCAATACTGAATAACTCTGTAAACTGAAGTTTTGATTGAAATTAATGTTGGTAGAGATGAAAAATTGAGTGTTCAAATTTTAACAGAAAGTAATTAAGTCTTTATATCTAATATTGATATGAAGAAGATTGTAAAAACTTTTTTCTTTTGAAAACTAGAATGTAAGAATAATTTTCTTCTTGCATCCGGTATTAATTTCCTCCATTCAGCTGTATGACATCTCCTTCCTAGCATGTGAATCTCCCTAATTATTCGTTATGGTCTTTTACTGACTTTATTAAAATAAGGCAGAACCTGTCCTTGGAAGTGTAGAAAAGAAGTGGTTTTGCACTTAAGACTTTACTAAACACCTTCTAATTAAAATTAGGATGCTTAAATTAGTTTCATATATACTTCAGTGAGAAGGATTCGCTTTTTATATAGTACTCCTTCATGTGACTTTATATTTCATACTGTGATTTAGTACCTTAATTCTTTCTCTGTTTTCTTGCCCTGATAGAAATATTAAAAGCTTATCAGACATCCAAATTGTTCAAGTTGCTTGTGGTTATTATCACTCGCTAGCACTCTCAAAAGGTAAGCCAAATTCTTCTGGAGCTTTTTGTAATTTCTTGCCAGGTAATTCTAAGGGTTTCAACATTTATTTTGTCTTTTTTAGAAAGGAATTTTAAAAAAAAAAACATGCTACCACTTAACACAGATTGGATTTCAGGTTGGTAAGGGAAGTGTAACTTAATAGTGGAAGCTTGAATTTAAGAAAGAAATGTACAAACAAATGTTGTGGTGTTCTGCCTTTTTTTTTTCTTTTCTTGTTATCATGCTTTCATGTAATTTCCTTTTAAAAATTTATTTTTCTCCCTTTTTTTTTTTTGTTTTGTTCCATTTTTCTTTTTCATCCTGCTAGCATGCTGCATTGCCATTAGTCTTATTTTAATGTGTAACTTCAAGTTACTGAGGCTTTCAGGCCATGACTTCTTCATCTGCTTTTCTGTTGCAAAGCCTCTGTTTTGTTGGTGCTTCTATGGTTAAAATGTAACATCGCATTAGAACCCCACCTTTTGAAAGGTTTAAACGTCTTTCTTCGAAGTTTTGCTGGGGGTGTGGGAACACAGCTGGGCTCACTCGGGTAAGAGTATTGCATATCTAGTTGGTTTAGCTATTCAGAAATTACTATGAATTTAATTTGCTGCCTGTTCGTTTCCTTGTGACAAAGGAGAGTTGTGGCCAAAACTTCCATTTGGAAGAAGTGGCTGCTGTGTGGGGTTAAAGGAAACTTAGAAACTCAACCCCAAAACTCCAGAAAGACTGTCTAGTTTGACAGCGTTTCTTAACAATGTGTGGTTAAAACATAAACTAAATAAGTTTGAGGAGGGAGGTTTTAATTGTGTGCTAAATGTTTGGGTTGTTTTTTTCTTTAAATGTGATAGTTTATATTGACTGTATGTGTCTTGATTCTGTACATGACTTTTCAAGGGCTCATACGGAGCGTTTTCTGTGCCATGACATATTCCCAGGAGTCTTTACCGTTGTCACCTGGGAAGATTCCTTTGTTTTCAGTCCAAGCAGGCAGATTTACAAATGCCCCATTGCCAGGGTCTAGATCAGCAGCAGAGCGTGGGGAGTATCAGAATTGTGCTGTTAAGTGTTCTGTTGGTCAAAGGTGCAAGCATATAGTGGGAGTTTGTAATTTAAAGTTCACTCAGTGTTTTAAATAGTTGCAAGCTTGAAGTACAGCGTCGCTATCCTACTGCTAGTTCATGGATTGCAGCTTTGATGCTTCCATTCTTCATGTGCGTTGTAGGCATTGTAGGGTGGTTGTTGCGGGTTTGGTTTTTGTTTGTTTTCTAGTTGTAAGAGAACTTACAGAAATATTTGCACTGCAGCAAGGTCAATCACACATATGGCCTTAAAAATAGACCCACACAGGGAGGATAATGATATGAACTTACTTGAATTGGGCATTTTGGGAGGGAACTTTGTAGTATTTTTAGATCTATATATGAGATATTGATCAGATGGGTTAGTTCATGTCGTTATAAATGATTGGCGTAGGATTTCTTTGGTGTTAGGAAGATTGTTTTGCGTAAAGGTGCTGGTTTGTATGATGTGTGTTGGTTGTTGGTTTTGTTTGTTTGCTTTTTAATCTGGTTGGGTTTGGGTTGATTTGATTTTTTTGTTGTTGTTTAAATAAATAAATCTGGGAGACAAGTACCCCAGGGGACAGGTTTCATTGTTTTTATCTTGATAAAAAGATGGAGGTAAGGGAAACAGCAGAAATATTACTGCTTAAAGGTAACATTACTGTTTGAAATGTGTATCACATCAGCAAAAGCAAAGTATCTTTGTGATTAGGTGTTGATCTTTGGGATAGTAAATACCTTGGCAAAACATTGGTTGTTCAGTAGGATGTTTTTCGTTCGGGTGCACTTTTAACATAATTAGCTCTCTGATTTGTGGTCCTTCAAAATGGTTTTCTTTATAAGGCATCAAATGACTTTATAATCTTTGTGCTTCATTGATAATATCATTGGTATAATATTTTAAAATTTAAAATATGTCACTTAATTTGTATGTGAAAATAAAGTATGTTACCTTATAAAAGCTTAAATGAGGCTTGTGATTGGAAGTTTTTGCATGTCCAGTATGTAACCTTTACAAGATCTCTGCATAAAAATATATACAGTAGTGGAACTCCCAATGGAACAGCATCTTGCTTAATAATAACCAAACTCAACTGCTCTAACACTAATGAAACAGGAATGTTAAAAGCAGGTTTGATGGTTTTGAATGTAATTTAAGTATTTCTAGTCCGATTAAATATATATGAATGTCTGCAAATTACATGAGAATGCGTAGCTTCTGAAGTCAGTAATTTGTATACATTTTCAAGCTCAAATATTTGAAGAGCAGTGGTCTAACTTCTAGCTTTTCTTACAGTACATAAACTTTATGTAATTAGACTACATTGATTGTATTTCATATATATATTTTTTTTCCTTTAAATAGGAAGTGAAGTGTTTTCCTGGGGACAAAATAAATACGGCCAGCTGGGCTTAGGTTATGAGTTTAAAAAACAAAACTCACCACATGTGATAAAATCTCTGCTGGGAATCCCTTTTGCACAGATTGCAGCAGGAGGAGCCCACAGTTTTGTACTAACTATTTCTGGAGCCATTTTTGGATGGGGACGCAACAAATTTGGGCAACTGGGTCTTAATGATGATAATGGTAAGTAAACATCGCTCCAGTCAAATTTCATGCTGAAGGTCTTGGTTTATGAATGTAAAGACAGCAGCATTCCTAGAAAAGGAGCAGACAGAACAAACCCTTGTTGAGTATTGTTGGAGAGTGCTGATGTCATGTAGGATTGCGTAAGAAAGACTTTGGGCTTTTCTCTCAGCTGTTCGATAGTGAAAATTCTGGTATTGTTATGTTGAACTTCTAGCTCGCTTGACTTGTCTTTTTCTGTTCCAGATTTTTCTGTGACTTAAACTTTCTGAGTAAGATTAAATTAAGGTACTATGCAGTAGTTATAGTCTGAACTGAAATTTAGATAGATGAAACCACTTGACAAAACCTGTAATTATCAAAACTATTTGGTTCTTCTTAGTAGATGCATTTGAGGAATCTTTATGGTTTGTTACTGCCATGTGGGTATCTGTCTTTAGCAGGCCACTTTTGACAGTCATTTATGATTTTCAGGTAACCATTTCCAAAATTTCCTCTTCTAGGGTGTTGATACTCATTAACAATTTTAAGCAAATAGTTAGGTTAGACAAAAATTTGTTTCTTTTTTAGTTGTATTACATTACATGCACACCATCAGGGCACAGGGCTCTAAGGTGGGACTATATGCTATCAGGTGCCTGCAATGCAGAGATTAGTATAGAATAATCTATAGCTAGTTTAATCAATTCAAATTTTCTCATTGGTTCATTTTGTTCTTAACACCATCTAAAGAAAGAAAAATGCATTATAGTTAAAATGCTTTAAATCTGGTCACTTTTGTGTAATAAAAAAATTTCACATTTCAGAAATCAGATTTTTGTGGGAAAATTCAATTGCTTCTGCATGTTGTTTGGAATATGTATGACCCCAGTTTTTTATATGAAATCGCATCTTGGTAAAATCCCTTTTTTATGTCCTCATGGGGCCTCTTCCAGGCATCTTGACAACTTTTAAGCGTTTTTTTTAAAAGTGCTTTTTTGCAACTGGATGGCAAAGTTGATTTGTTCTGGCAATGGACGGAAGTTAGTTGTGCTTCCTAATTATTCAGTGTTTCGTTCTATTATACATTTAGTAATGTTGAACTATAACAGATACCAACTTACAGGAACACTTCAAAAACATGAAGCACTGAAACAACTGTCATTTGTTTTGTTTTCTCGTGGCCAATGGCAGGTCCAATGTACTGTTCCATATTTCATTGTTTATGTATTGGCGTATCATCCTATGCTAGTGAAAATGAGAATACTACAAAATATTTTGGTATAGTAGTCTCTGTGTTTTTCTCTAATAACAATTCTTAAAGATCCATAAACTTAGTCACAATGACTGTGTTATGCTAACAGGTTTAAAGGGCGTGTTCAATTGGAACCAAACTAGAATGAATGAGCAAAACTATTTCTTCTGATTTTTATTTTCCAAGTAAGCAATCTACTGCTGTATTAAACCTTTCAGACAGGTACGTTCCTACACTGCTAAAGTCACTGAGAACTCAGAAGGTTGTTCATATATGCTGTGGAGAAGATCATACAGCTGCCCTTACAAAGGTACAATATTTAAAAATATGTTTAGGCTTTGATTTTTTTTTAATGTTTTCAGGAGAAGATGCTATCTGAATAGGAAATAATAAAATTCCGCATAAATTCTCTTCAAAGTTTATTGGATGAAGTTGAGGGAATAATGGAGGAATGGTTACATATTTGTAAAAACCTTAGCAAATACAAGAAATCTTTCTGCAGAAGATAATTCTGGCCAATTAAGATTTGGGCAATGACTAAATATCCATTTAATATCTGAATCTGTTGAACTCAGAGTATTGCTGTAGAAGGCATTAGAATTTTGAAAGTAACTATTTTTAATGTTTTATTCCTGAAGACAAAAAAAAAATAATCTGTGTTTACTTGCTTTTGGAAAATATGGGGGTTTAAAATTTGTTTGAATTTTTACACTGCAACAAGTGAAAAGTTGTTTTGGAGAATATGAGCTGCCTAAATGTAATCATACTTTTATTGTTTATACAAGCTTAATTTTCTACAGTGACAGGAAAAGACTGTTCATAAACATTTGCTTTTTGTCTTAAAATATTCTCTCACTTTGACTGGAAAAATGTGACAAGTTTGCAATCCTGAAATTGATATTGAGGTATTGTATGAGGTTAGGGAAATATAGAATGTAAAGACGACAGCTGTCTGTCACTTGGATTCTAGATGTTTTTCCCTTTTCAATATTTAGGAGTTAACTTCAAACTTACTTTAAAGCTGATGGACTCAATTAAGATACTGAATTTTCTATAGGTGTTTCTAGAAATTACTTACGTCACCCATTTGTGTAGCTCCATTTTCCCTTGCACTATAGGCCTTGTGGAACGAGGGGTCTTCGTTTGTAGACAGTGCGTTGGATATGTGCAAGCACTGCTCAAGTCCTTCTGAAATTCAGGAAAACTGGCTGCTTTTTGTTATCCTGGTTCAATGAACGAGGCTGTTGGTTTTTCTCAGTACATGCGGCCATTTAATGATGATTTCCAGCAGAGGTCCAGCGTGATGCAGAGTAGAATAGAAAGAAACAGCTTTAGAATTTCAAAGCAGTTGAAATTTGAAAGATTCAAAGTTGTTGTTAGGTAAGTTGTATAACTTCTGAAAATGATTCTAATTTAACATGCTTTTATTAAAGTTTTTGGTTAATTTCTTGATCAAATTAATCAAAAACACTTCTAAAAATTACTTGCCATACAATAATGTTGAAATTTTCTGGGTTCTAAGCTGAGTATTTCAGTCATACTCTGCATCATCTGCCTGAGGGCAGCTTCCTATTTAGTTATTGCTTTAAAATGGAAATTCAGAATGTAAAAGCCAAAGAATACTTTTTTTTTTAGCAGTTTGAGTTTATATACTGTTGTAGTTCATCAAGAAAACTGGAAAAGTGCAAAATTGAGGATTAGTATCTATTAATGACAAGTTAATGGAAGGACTGTTGTATAATAATGTGGAGATTCCAAGAATGTGATTTAATACGAGTAAGGTGATACTTGGTGGCTGTGCCACATTTCCGTAACTGCAGTTCACTTATGACCCTTCCGTGTGTTGGGGTTTTCTTGTGCATGTATAGTTTCTCTCCTTTTCCCACAATTCCAAAATCATCAGACAAAGAGACTTCTTAAACCCCTATTTCCGTTAAATTTCTTGTGCTGAGATATACTGTCATTTTAATGCACATAATTTATCTGTTTAGGAAGGTGGGGTTTTTACATTTGGAGCTGGAGGCTATGGTCAGTTGGGTCATAACTCTACCAGCCATGAGATAAACCCAAGGAAAGTTTTTGAACTTATGGGAAGTGTTGTGACGCAGATCACTTGTGGCAGGTAAGGTCTATTCTGTGCTAGCACTGTGAATCTTATAAATGACTTATTTTGTATAAAACTTCATTAATATTATAATATGAAGTGTTGGGGTTTTTTTTCCTTGCCCTTTGTCGTCAGGGATGACAAGATGTTCTCTAACAAAAGATATTTAGAGACCTTTCTGGGATTCTAAAAACATTCAACAGAAGAACTAAATGAAGTTACACTTGAGAGGCTGTGATTTTCTGAAGTAAAAGTGTGAATAATCACTGTGAAGTGTGAAGGTGGTGTTTATTGCTGTCGCTTTATCATTTTCTATTAAAGAGCAAGTGTGTTTGGGGAGATACGTGAGCATCACTGAGGATAAGTGTAAAATTTGGAAATGTAATTTGTTTTGTGAAATACCTGTAACACTCTATGGCACTTAAATTCCTAATGGGTTTTTATTGTTTGTATTATAATAGCAGCCAAGAAATGGGAAAAATTCCCAACGCACATGAAAATGCTCTTGTCTAAATAATTGCATTCTAAGAAGACAAAATGAGGGAGGCAACATAATTTTTAAGAGATGGGCACACTTTGTTATTTGGATTAAAAAAATAAGTAAATATAAACCTATCTTTCTGGCAGTTTGGTTGACGTTGAGTTAGACCCGTTGCCTTCTAATAGTCTATATAAATTCAGTACTGGTTCTTCCCAGGCTCATGATACGAGAGAGTGCACGTAGAGCTGAGGGAATGGGAGGAGAAAGGAGATGCAGCCAATCTGGTAGAAACCTCGGATTTCTGAATGTCTAGAGAGATGCTCTGAAGCTAAGGCTGTGGCTAAGCAGTGGTGCAGTCAGAACCTGCCATCTCCATTCCATGAACTTTTCCATGAAAATGGAATATTGCCTATTGGAGTATAAACAGAGTATTGCCAGTGGCAGCGTGTTGCCAGTAGAAAAGTGGAGTCTTTGATATTACCTTTAACATACTGTTTAACACGATTCTTAGACTGGCCTGCACGAAGCAATGCTTAGGTTTTTGTTACTGAATTTTGTTTGCCCTAGGCAGCACACTACTGCGTTTGTTCCTTCATCTGGAAGAATTTATTCTTTTGGACTTGGAGGTAATGGACAATTAGGTACAGGAACAACCAGCAACAGGAAAAGTCCCTTCACAGTAAAAGGAAACTGGCTTCCTTATAGTACTCAGTACCCTGTAACCACAGGTAAGCAACCTCTGGTTTCTTTACTTCTTGGATTCCTTTTCCTTTATAGTCTTACAAATCTTGAGAATTAAACTAAGTATGGGCTATAATCCCTTTCTTCCAAACAGTTCGTTTTCACTGTTCTCTGTTCCCTAAAGTGCATTTCTGCTGTAGAAAATACCTGTTTGTGGTGTTGGGTTCAATCCTTTGTTAGCACTGGATCTCAGACTCAGAGCCGTTAGCATTTACCTCAGTTAAAGATAGTCTTAACTGTTGTATTGCCAAGATCTGCTTCAGTGAGGTTATGTAATGAAGGAACATTTTTCTAATTAAATGTTGATTGCAGTGTCTTAATCATTGCTCAGATTCACATTTTCACAGTTGCCTGTTTTTTATTCCTATTGCAGACAGTGAGGACTGTTATTGTGTAAAGAGAATTTTCTCTGGTGGGGACCAAAGTTTTGCACACTACTTTTCTCCACAGGTAACAAATTAAATGTCATTTGGTTCCAAAGTCTGTCAAAGTTACATTTCAGTTTTTCTGAAGGTGCATGACTACATTGTGAGGTTTGTAGAGCAGTGTGGAAGTGCAAGACACTAAGTCAATTTAGCAATTGCAGGACTTGGACCCGGGAACTGAGTGTTAGCTGTTTAAATTCTAGTATGGGGAAAAAAGTCTAGAAGGAATTTACAGTAAAAATGGCAACATGGGAATATGATGGAAAATAAATTCTATTAGAGGGCGAGTTGGGAGGAAAAATGAAGATTAAGATATTTGACTGGTTTTCTATAGAGACTGTTTCCAATATAGTCCAGTAGATATTAGACTACAGGAATTAATGAAGCATCAAGAGTTGAGTATCTGGGGTGAAAGCACATTTGGACACAAAGGAAAACAGATTTTAGTGGGACACATGTTTATTATCAAGAAAAACTGAGTACGGGTAAGGCTTGCAACCGTTTGCTCCCACAGCCTGTTTAGGTTCTACAGAATCAACAGGTTTTCTGTTTGTTTGTTTTTCTTTCTTAATTCTGATTGAGTTGTGGCAACTCTTGCTGTATTTGAGAGAAGCTTGCTTAGTGTGTGTAGACTGGAAAAATTACTGATAATATAGACTCAACACTTCTCTATTCAAACTCCTTTTGTAAAAACTTGCCCATTTGCAATTTTCTAATCACTGGAGTAGATTCTGACTGAGATAAACTGGAGGCTATGTGAGTGCAGTTATTGTGGCTTGTTCTGTACAAAAAGTATTAGCAACAGATGAACTTTGATGCTGCAAAAGTATCCTTTTCAGTACTCCTTCGTTTGTTAATTTGTGTTGAAGTCTTTCCAAGTTCTGTGAGTACTGTACTCCTGGAACTTGCATGCTGGCCAGGTAAGGGCTCTCAGCCCCCATCTGTTTGTTTTCTCAAGTTAGTTTTTGGGCAGCTCACTTCTCTGGGTTGTTTAATTGTGGATTTAAAGGATGCTTCAGCTGGACACAAGGCAAAGGGCAAGAGGGTTTCTCCTGCTGATCCTGTAGCATGGGATCAGAAGTACTGATTTTTGGCAACAGCTACTCATCATTATGCTGAGTCAGCTTTGCTGTCAGACTGCACCCTCAGGAGAGAGATGTTTCCTTTCACTAGTTTAACCTTATTTTTGGTGCTATTTGCCATCTCTTTTTGAACCAATGCTGCTACTCCAAATGATGGTCTTGATTCTGTTCCTCTTTACTAGTATCAATCTCACTGGAATTAGTTTGGCACGAGCAGCACATCAAAATGTAGCTCATCTGATGATGCAGTAAATGTTCAGAGAAACATGATTCATTCTCAGAGGAGTCTGATGGAAGTGGAGTGGGAGAGCAGCTGTCCAAAAAACTGAATGGCCCTTTTTCTGCATGCTGACAGCCTGGCAGGGAGCTGACTGCCTTGTGCTGACTCGCGTAAGGCTTGTTAGTGCTCATCTTCTAGAAGAACACTTGTATGTTTAGGGAGTTTACCATGAAGTAAGCTGTGGTGTGAATTAACACACTGATCTCGATGTTTTCAGTGGGTGCTTTCTTAGTGAATGCAGAACTGCTAGAATATAGTAAATTTATTTCACAGTAATAGTCTGGGTAGGCAAATTGTGAGTCGATGAAAAGATGAACCACCGGATTGATTTTTCTGGAAGTCAGTTTGTGTGCCTGATTCTTCACACTTTCTTTAAAATTTAGAACATGGTGCCACCAGATGATTTTAGGTATCCTGACCTCTTGAAGCAGATCTGGACTGTGAATGAAACGTTTATTCAAAGATTGCTGACTTTCCCACCTGGAAGACTTCCCGTAGAGATAGCTGAGTAAGTGATGTTGAGGAAAGAAGCTGTCTTTTATGATTTTTACATCTGAATTGGGCGTTAATGGGGTTTTGTGCATACACCGCAAAGCTGTTTTTAATCACTGATTTTATTATGTGCAGAGCTTTTGCTGTGCTTTCATTGCCATGCTTGTCAAGTAGTTTAGATCCTTCCGTCTGTCATCTCTGTCACAGTTTAAATGACGATAAAAGATTAAGTTTCTAGTTGCACATTGAAAAATAATGGTACATGTAAAGCAATACGAGAACAGCTCAAAGATTATTGCTTCTTTAATAAAGGAGGATGCAAAGAAATAAAAAACAAAATACAAGACTTGCTTTGATTAGAACTGTCTTGAGTCTTAAATGGCGTTTTTATCTAGTGTTGCTTAGTCATGTTAAAGTCAGAGTTCCATCCTTTGTATGATGTAATTTATTAGGGTTTAAATATAGGGGGTTTTATTGTGAATGCTAATTTGTAAAAAGAAAACAAAATAAATGTAACTTTTTGATATGAACTATTTCAGTGAAATTGATGGAACATTCTCCTCAGCTGGCTGCCTGAATGGGAGCTTTTTGGCTTTGAGGTAAGTGGTTGGGCTTTCAAACACGGATTCCTGTTACAGAATGGATGGTGGCCACCTTCCTAGTGTCCCTCGTTCCTACTGTGACATAACACCTTCCCAGCATTTCCTTGTCTTGCCGTTCTCCGATACCTGCAATTTAAATGTGTAGCTCCTTCACTGCCGCACGGTTTGTCAGCTGGCCCAAACGCAGCATTGTCTTCTGCCGGCTTTGGAAGTGTGTGCCACCCGGCTGCTACCACGTCAGCCAGCAAAACTCAGCACTTATCAGCCACAGGTTGTATGTAATTCAAGGGGAATATATTGCGCAGACTGGTTTAGATCCTAGTGTTTTTACACAATTGTCTTGCAGTTAGAAATTATTTTTTCCAGTTGCTTCAAAGGTATATAAGAAATGGAAGTCTGATATTGTGATCTCTCACATTCTAATTCATTAGTATATTAAGTAGGGCTAGAAATTCAAGGTGGAAGGAATACTTAAGTTGTTGAGAATACAGGATTCAGTTTTTTTCTCTGTGCTTTTTTCCATGCTGCAGCAATGATGATCACTACAAAACCAGCACTAAATTCTCAGGGGTTGATATGAATGCTGCTAGACTACTGTTTCACAAACTTATACAGCCTGACCACACTCATATATCACAGCAGGTTTGTGCTGCATGTTTTCCTTATATTTGGGATTGTCTTTCTGCCTTACACTTTTCCAGAAATGCTATCATTATTCTTGCTCTGACCCTTTTCATAGCTTTCTTTACTCGAAAATGTATCAATTGCAAATATGTAAAACTGTGTTGTGTTGTGCCAATTAGGTAACACGTCAGCATATTGTATGTTTATATTTTAATATTTAATGAACTGCCTTTTTTCTAAATGTATAACAGTCTAATTTAAACTCTTGATGATTGCTTTCTAGATGGGCATTTGTTTGAATTCACAATTGCATTAGAGTAAACTGAATTTTATGATGTGCTGTAGGTGGCAGCTAGTTTGGAAAAGAACCTTATTCCCAAATTGACCAGCTCCTTACCAGATGTTGAAGCTTTGAGGCTGTATCTCACTCTACCAGAATGCCCACTGATGAGTGATGCAAACAATTTCACAACGTTAGCTATTCCTTTTGGAACGGCTATTCTGAACCTAGAAAAAGCTCCTCTGAAAGTTCTTGGTAAGATACTGAATTCTTTCCTGTTAAAACTAAGGATCTCCAGATGAAAATGTATAGATATTCCGTCAGTGAAGACATGATCTCAGCAATACTTCCTGCGTATTTACAGTTCTGTAGAATTCCCCACTGAGAAGGTTAAGGGTTAACATTGCTTGATGCATAAGAAAATGCCTATTCTTTTGCTTCTGGGTGAGCTAACTGTCCATCCATATGAATTCATCTGGTATTATAGTTTTTGGACTGATTCCATTTAAGAGGAATTGAACTGTAGTTCAGTGCATTTGATATGTGTCTTCACACTTTAAAGTGAAAATTATGTGGTCAGGCAGCTAACAAGCTCTAAGCAATTTACAGAAGTGTTGCAGAGCAGATGTTAAATTGTCTTTATTTTGACTACAGCACCTGTTTTGTTTCTTCGGAGAGGTTCAAGTTTTCTCACTGATCCCAAGTTGTGGTTTTCAAATACGCAGCTGAGAATAGCTCTGTTTTTTAACTCAGCTTCCTTACACCTTCTTATTGTGACTCCTCTCACTTGAAATTCAGCTTAAGGAGTTGAGATTTCAGAATGTTTCTTTTTCAATTGATATCTTTTTGAGAAGGTGCTTCCTTCTTCAATTATCTTTGCCTTACAACCCATCTGTTACGTTTCTTGGAAGTTTTGGTAAGAGTAGAGAGCGTATCTGCTCTAAAGAAAAGCAAACTGATTGTTTCTTTGAAATGTTGATATTTTTTGTGTTGCTTCGCTTTCTCATTGCTCTCAGGACTGTTTGCTTAAGTCAAGATTTTGGGATTTGAGCCATCTGGTTTTATGTCAAAAGTTACTTCATGATACCGTCGTGATAAACTGATCTAATTTGAAGAGTTGGTGTGTAACAATAGAGCATTTGATCAGAGGTTTCATTATTTATATGAAGAGTCTCTTGTTTAAAAGTCTGCACCGCTCTTGTTGTGTTAAACTTTTCTTTGTTGGTGGGGTTTCTTTTTTTGTTTTGAGTGTCTTTGGTACCTGACAAGTATGCTTTCTAGCAAAACATGATTTTTAGTTAAAAGGATAGCATAAGATAGTATTGTAGTGGCTAGTACTAAGTTTGTGTGTTCACTGTTTGTTGACAGAAAATTGGTGGTCTGTACTTGAACCTCCGTTGTTCCTCAAGATAGTGGAGCTCTACAAGGATGTCGTAGTCCACCTCTTGAAGCTGTGCAAGATGGGTGTTCAGGCTTCTGAGAGAAGAATACTTACCAGTTTTCTACACACGGCTTTCAGAGTTCTGGAAATATTGCATAGAGTACGTTTACATCCATTCTAACCAGTCACTTAACCTGTTTGGTTTTGCCAGCATCTGTGTGCTGTGTGGTTGTTAAAATAAGTTACCAAGGAGTTTCAGATGGTTAGACTTGGATCTACAGAGGTGTCTGTAGTTGTTCCATTTGGACCTGTGAACCATTGGAATTCGTGGTGGTGGAACTGCCTATTTTCTTGGGAACACAGACGGACCAAGTCAGTTGTATCTGTGAGGGTATGTTTGAAAGAATTGCCTCTTAAGCTTGAAATTGTAGCAAATAAGATCACAAACGGAAGATAAGAGCAAGCTGTATTTTGAACAAGAAAGATCTGCACAGTTTTACCAAGACATTTATTTTCTGATTTGTTTATTCTGTTTGTTAGTATTGTAACTTAAGTCATGAAAACTGATGAATTTATGAACTTTAAACAAAAATACCCTAAAATTTTGTGTTTATATGCTAGAAGAGCATTTTAGGCACTCCTTAAGGTGCTGATTAAGTACTGGGCACATTGGACCTCTGTGTGCTAAACCTAACACCCCTCCTCCCCAAGCTGTCAGAAAGAATGGGAAAGATTTCTGCTTCAGAAATTGCAGTTTGTATGCTATAGTTTGCCCAGTTTTTCTTTATTCTGTATGGAGGCATCAAATTAAGGCTGGGAATAAGACTGTTCAGTAACTATCTTGTGTTAGAAGTACAAGATGTCTGTTATAGATTCCCATATGGAAAGTTGTTGCTCTATAATAAATTATTATTTTTCTGCCTTGAGAATTTCTGTCACTGCTCAGGCTTGCAGTAGCTGTAAATCATAACAGCTGAGGTTGATCTTAAAATATTACAGCCTTATGGGTAATTGTACAATTGTAATGTGGTTCTCCTAAAGTTCCCTTTTTTTTTTTTTAATTGAAACCAAATTTTCACTTAATATGTAGCTACATTGTAGAAATGGTTAAATTTGTACCTACCCTACAGCCCAGCTATTTATATTGGTATAGACTTAGTAATTAGCTGGTATGGACTAAACTAAGATGAAAAAATGGGGCAACATATCTGGAGTATTTCATGGATTTAGAACCTGGTGGTTTGGGGGAGATGTTTGAGAAAAGTAGGCTTAGATTATCTGGTTATAAAGACAGAACTGGGGATCTTGCTGTTTTGGCAGTTAATGGTGCTTCACAGTCCTTGGGAAAAGAAGTCTGTGTTAGCAAAGTGTAGATGCTTCTGGATTCAAATCATACTGTAGAGACAAGCCTTCATATAAAGTTTTATTTCCAGATTTCTCTTTTTCTAAGCTTGATGTTTTTAAATAGAAACTGTTCTTCTGGTCGTGGGTAATAGAGATAGTATTCATAGTGTAATTAAAAAGAGTTCTTGAATCATAGTTCTTGTGCAATTACAGGAACACTTATTTGTTCCATTGTATACATTAATATATATATTCATCACTGTTCCTGTGAGATCATATGATGTTTCAAAGTGCCGGCACTGTATTGTGTGATGCTGTATGCTCAGTTAATCTTACTTTTTCTTTGTATCTTTGATGGGATTCTGAATAATCCGCGTATCCCTGTGTTTAATATTGTATTTTGAATTCTTGTAGGCGCTGTTGTTTTTCTAGCATGTTTTAGTAGCTAGGTATCTGTGGCTGATGTATTAAATGCTTGAAAAAGATGGAAATTGTCCTTTTGAAAGCTTATACAAAGTGCTAACAAAAAAATAAATTGTACTTTTTTAGGTAAATGAAAAAGGACAAGTTATTCAGTATGACAGATTTTACATTCATGAGATACAAGATTTGATAGATATCAGAAATGACTATGTCAACTGGGTCCAGCAGCAGGTATTTGGAATGGTAAGTTGTGTTGGTTTTTAGTAGGGTTTTCTGGTGGGTTTTTTTTCACCCCATACTTTGTTTTGGTTTTGTCCCTTTAGAAGCCTGTAGATTCTCTAAATACGGGCACTTTCTTTTCATCAAAGTATCTTCACAGATCACTGATGCTGAACAGACTCCTGTTCTGTCAGGTACTAGCTAAGGAAGAACTGTTAAATTGATGTGCTTCTTGTAGGGGATCCTTCATAGGACTGACACTGTCCAACATGTTAATCCATCGATTAAAAAGTGATTTGGAATGCTGTCACTTGAGTCTTGCCATGTCAAAAAAGTTAGGGAAGGGATGGCCTAGGTCAGATCTCCTGTGTAAATGGTTTTGATGACTTTTTCCTGCTTTCATGTCCACTAGTTCCCCATATTCTTGCTTTTAAAATGAGAAGCCCTGCTTGGCTATTGAACCAGTAATAGTGAATCAAAACGTCTTTTGCTAGTGTAGTTTTTGTCATAACTTGAGGCAAAACTGTTTGCTCGGCTCCTTATTAAAACGTGGAGAGGGAAATACAGAAGAAAAGAGAATCTCGAAAGTACTCAGAGTATTCTCAGAGAGAAACTTGGGAGGAAATACTTTTATTCTTTCAACAACAGAAAAATGAGTGGGGAAAAAAGTATTCTGGCCATCACTTTCTGTGGGGCATGGATGTCAATGTATTTAACTTTGGAGTTTCATACGTACAGTCAAATTTCAAATTTGTTAGTTTGTCATTGCTTTTTATTCTTTTTCTGCTTTCTGCCTGCTGGGTGGAAATGAACTTGGCTTTCAGCGCATGATAAGGAGGGTAACATGGCACCACATGGGTAACTTAGTTTCATAGCACAGCTGACGTTGCTTGTGGAAATCTCCACTCAGTCCCTGCCATATGTATTGGTCTGTCTCAAATTTCAAGGGTCAATTGCTTTTTTCATATCTTATCATAGACCCAAATGATTCTTGCGACTTTATGATAAAGCACTGGAGTTCTTTTGTGTTTCTAAATTTTTACTCATAGAAAATGTTTTGCATTTAATTTTAACATGCTACAGTTATTTCAGAATGAAAATACATAAGTAAAAGCGAATGTAGTATTTCATGGAAATAAATATTTAAAATGTTTGATTTTTTGCATCCAAGAAAACATAATACTTTAATGGACCTTTTTAGAGACTGGTATATAGGGTGTTGGAAGGCATGGTTGTGTTTGGTAGATTAGAATATTTATGGCTGATATTTGTTTCTCAGTAAACATCCTCTTGGGGGGGGGAAGCTGTAGATAAATATTTTTAGTTCTACATCAGAGATTAATAATGAATGCAGACACTAATGCTGCTTTTTCATCTTAATTATTGCTACCTTTGTGCAAATGCTGTCATAGGATGTCAACCATGGATTAACTGAGGTAAGATTGGTTGCAATCTAAGGAAATCAGAAATATGAATGTCAAAGATTGTCTGATGTGTTTTATTGGGAGTAAAGCTTTAAGTTAATATGGCTGTAATCTGAAAAGGCTTTCATGGGGCAAAACCATGTAATTCTTTGTATTGCAAATTTAGAGCAGCATTTGAAAACAAGGACTACTTTAATCGTATCTAGTAGCTGTAATAAGAGTTCTGAAATTAAAATGTACTAAGTGAGTGTGTTGTGTGTGTGGTTTGTGGGGGTTTTTTTGCTGAAATACTAAACAATTGAAAATCTACTTGATTTTCCTAAAATGTTTTGGTGCTGCATTGACAATGGGGAAAGACTTTTTTCTCTTTTCAGTAAAATAGATGAGTACTATTGCAGTGGCTTCGTTAACCATGATTATGGTTTTTAAATAAACAGAGACATTCTTCTCATTCTAGTTAACAGATGTTCCTGTTACAATTTGCACATACCCATTTGTATTTGATGCCCAGGCAAAGACAACTCTCCTACAAACAGATGCAGTCATACAGATGCAGGTAGAAGTCTCAGCTTTTAATTGTTTTTAATGTTAGGATTTTTTCTTCTTTTTTTTTTTTTAGTTGGGAGTCTTGGAGGGTTGCTGTTGGTTTTTGGTTTTTTGTGGGGTTTGTGATTTTTTTTCTTTCTTTCTTTTCCCTCTTTCCCTTTCTTTTCCCCCTTTCCCTTTTTTTCCTTTTTTTTTTTTTAAACTCTGTGTACTGTCTTTACCATAGGAATGAGGGGTCTAGTTTTAATCTCAGGATATCCATGATAGAACCTGGTGGTTTTGGAATCTCATTGAAATCAAATCATTAAATAATTTCATAAATCTAAGAAACTTCTCATTAATGAGGTGGCTTTTTGGGGGGGATGTAACAACCCGTAGTACAGGTGTGGGGAGGGGGAAAAAAGGCAACAAAAAAACCTATAAAAAACCAACCACCACTCACAACCAAAAAACTAACCCCACCTACCGTATGAGCAGAGTTGAAATGATACATGTGTCGAGCCCAGAGCTGGAAGTCAGTCTGTCTTGTCTTGACAGCAGCCACTTACTCCTGCTTTTTATTTCTCATCTGGATGGGCTTAGGAGCTGGGGCTATTCTGAAGATTGGTAGTATCAGAGGGGCAACATGTTCACACCATGTCAATATCTAGTGCACACCTAATATTTCATCTGTCATGCCACCTGCAGAATGCTGCTAAACTCTGATCGGTGTCTGCAAGGCGGTGGAAAAGAAGCTTATCTTGAAAATCCAGCATCTGCTTGGGATAGTGGGAGTAGGTTCCCTGATCTTGCAGTTTGCGGAAGGTTTTGGCTCTTTTCCTGTTTAATGCAATTATATGTTACTCCTAGTTTGTTCACTTATGTTTTAACTGGAGACTTTCCTAGAAATCAAGTACTCGATGTAATTAATAAACAATAGAAGAAACAGTCCTATATTGTGAGCCATATCTCTTGTCTAGAGATAGATACACTGAACAGCCCTAAAGTAACTGAGAGGATCTTCAGTGATTCTGTAGGTAGAACTGAAACCAGTGTGATGTGGTGAGCTGTACTTTTGTTCAGTGTTTGGAATTTTTTTTAAATAAATATAATCCATACCTGTTCAGTTGCTGTAAGTGTTTAATAAATCTCATTCTTAAAAAAGAAAAGGAGGAGCAGACACTACAGCAAAAGTAACAGCAGTAAGAGCACCAGCCCTCCCGTGTTTATAATGTTTAACATAATAAAAATTATTGTCCTGAGTATGAAACTAAACAGAAGAGATAAGTCATGCTCAAGCAATGGGCTCACGTAGAAAAGTACTGGCTCGCTTTTGTTATAATAGTTCATATAAACATAGTTTCTTATGCCTTTGAAAATGTAGATACACAGTCAGTACCAGCATTTGATGGATTCAGGAAAATGTTCACATTGAGTATTTCTATTAATGATAATAAATAGTATTAAACCACACAAACTTTCAAGAGTTCTATGCCATATTCGGAACATTTGGAACAGTATTTTGGTTTTGAACAATTGTAATACAGAATTTATAATGCAATTTAAATAAGTGAACATATTGCTTTTAATTCTTTGAATTAGTTTTTAATGGATGTTTTCATGCCAGATTTGGATTAAACAGCTTACTCTTCTTTCAATGAAGTGCCGTGTTTTCTTGCTTCCTTTCGTTATCCAAAGTATTTTGACTGGCATGTCAAAAACTGTATTCTAAGACTTTCCTGAACGTTAGCATTGATGAAGCTAATGGGTAAAGGAAGAATATTGCCTGACATAAAACGAATATAAAGAAAAATTGGGAAAATTCAGTAGCTCTCATAACAGCTATTCTCATTCATATCTTCTGCACTTCTCAAGACAAGACTGATGGACATTTAATGTTGACAGGAACCTTGTATTACCTGCTGACACTTTGTGTTGTTTTTTTTTCCAGATGGCTGTTGATCAGGCTCACAGGCAGAATTTGTCTTCTCTCTTTCTGCCAGTATTTGAATCTGTCAACCCATGCCTGATATTAATGGTACGGAGAGACAATATTGTAGGAGATGCTGTGGAAGTCCTAAGGAAAACAAAGAATGTAGACTACAAGAAGCCACTCAAGGTATTGTCAGTACATATTGCTCAAAGTGTCTTTCACTGATGTGCAGGTAATTGAGAATAGTTCTGAGCAAATCACAATCCGTTTTTAATTCAGTGCTAACCAAATTGTGTGTTTCAGGTTATTTTTGTAGGGGAAGAAGCTGTTGATGCTGGAGGTGTTCGCAAAGAATTTTTTTTGCTCATCATGAGGGAGTTGCTAGATCCCAAATATGGAATGTTCAGGTATTATGAAGAATCCAGGCTGATCTGGTTCTCTGATAAGGTAGGGTGCTCTCTGTAGTAATTAATTTTCTTTTAACTTAAAGTATATGTATTAATAATGTATGAACGTAGTGCTTTGTAGTACTTTTATTTCAAGAAGAGAAGTTGGAAGAAGCGTTCTCAAAAAATGTTTTTGTCATCATTAGATCAAAACTTTCTCTAGTTCCCCATTCCTCACTTATTCCTTACCAATTGTCCCCAACCTAGACAAGTTTAGTAGGAAGAAGTGCCAGCCAGAGTAAACTTGATTCCAAGAGCAGAATCAGTAGATCAAGGTGGTAGAGAAAAATTCTTGAAGCGGCATGTTGGACAGGTCTTTCTGCATTCAGTCACATTTATGGGTCTGTTTCATAGGTAGTCATCTGATCATACTTCCTTGGAAGTTTTGATCATGGCCTTTTTAGTCCTCTTTCAGAGAAAAACACTGGCTAGGGTGGATTTATCACAAATACCTGAACGTTAACATTTCTGCAGTTGTGTTTTTAGCCTTGGCTATTAACTCCAAAGGAGTCAATAGTGAGCTCCTCCTTCTTCCTCCCAAAAATACGTTTTAAAAAATTGACCTATATTTAAGCACTGAATAGGGCAATAGTAAGTCACTGACAAAACCAGAATCTTACCGCTATACTTTCAGCAGTTACGCATCACTTATGACACAAAATGTGATGCATCTCAGGTTTTTGAGTAGAAAGAGTTCTGTTTCCTTGGATTTCAATCTCTCAGCTTGTTAAAACTATCCCATTTTCCTCAGTACTTATGGATACTTATATAGTTAACAAAAATTGAAATGAAATTCACTCAGATTATACTGCACTGTACACTTTTTTCTGGACTCTCTAAGATTAAAACAACTTCTTTATTTTAAACCATCTTGTCTGTTTTCTGTTCTTAGACCTTTGAAGACAGTGACTTGTTTCATTTGATTGGTGTTGTCTGTGGGCTAGCAATCTATAATTTTACTATTGTAGACCTTCATTTCCCTTTGGCTTTGTACAAAAAGCTATTGAATAAGAAACCATCCCTGGATGACTTAAAAGAGTTGATGCCAGATGTTGGCAGGTAAGCAAGAAAGAAAAATGAGGGTTGCTAGGAATTAATTTTTAATTCAACATTTTCCTTTAAGGATTTTAGAGGAAAATGATATTAGAAATTCAAAACATTTGAGTTTTAGCCATTAATTTTATAAGCCTAAGTATGGACATGGTTTTAGTTCTGAACAGCTTATTTAGTCCATCAAGGAAATGCTTTTGCTTATTTTGGGAACAAATCCATGCTAATTATCTGCCATTGCATGGGGATTTGGATGCACTGACAGGTAGGAGGTTCAAATGAGCAGAAGTGGATATTTGATTGTCTCAGTGTTGTAAATGCGAAATTTGTTGTGGGTTCAAGGAGAAATTAAACAAGTTAATGAAAGAGCCCATCAGTGGTTGGTAAGTCCTTACCACCTCTGGTTTGGGAATCCCTCAGCTGAAGATCAGGATATGAATCTTCTCTTCTCACACCTGGAGATAATCAAAAGGAAATAACACTACGAGTAACAGCAAAACGATTACTTGAGATTTCCCAATGCTGCACAAGGTGCAAGTCAGTGAGCTAATAAATTAAATAATAGTAGAAAGATTTATTTATTTTTTTTTTTAAACTTATCAAAGTGTAAAGAACACTTCAAGAAAATACATTCACCTTTCTTTCCAATGATGCAAGTACTTTGTAACTTATTTTGCAGGGGAATGCAACAGTTACTGGACTATCCAGAGGATGACATAGAAGAAGCATTTTGTCTTAATTTTACTGTAAGTTATAACTGCCTCTGGAGTGTTTGCACAAAAACATCAGCTGCTAATTCCCGTGAAATTTAGCATCTGTGTCTGCATTCGTGTTGCTGTTAACTAAGTGGTGGAAAGAAGAGCTCCACGCAGGAAATAAGATCTATACTTTTGTTGTTTGTTTTAAATAGATCACTGTGGAAAATTTTGGAACAACAGAAATTAAAGAGCTTGTTCCTAATGGTGCTGGCATTCCTGTAGTCAAACAAAATAGGTGAGTTCTCTGGGTTACAGGGTAGTTCCGTGTTGCTGTCTGCCTTGGGAATGGAACTGGGCTGCTATAAATACCTTTTGCCAAACTGTTACACTAATGTTGAAGGCAAAACTACTCTGGTGGTTTTTCTAAGCTGTTCTCATGTGTATTGTTAAAATAGGTATTGTATTTAAGGATTTACCAGCTGTGGAGAGGACATCTAATTATACTCAGAATGTATAATACTTCTTTTTCTTTCCACTGTGAACTGAGAAGAATTTTGAAGCTCTTTAGGGCCCATTTTTGACTATATGGTCTTCATTTTATAAGGTTAAAAATTGTTGTGGTTCTGCAGGAAGTTATATATAATTGGAATTTAGTGAGTAAGGATGAAAACTTCAACCTAGATGCCATTATGTGGCAACTATTCATATAAAATCTTAGAGAAGTCTTCCTTTTGTAGAGTGGATAAATTGATCTAATGTCATGTAGTGTTACTGTCAGAAAAGTGTGTGAAGGTGGATGATGATTCCTTGGCCAAGGGTTCTGTTACTTCTATTTATAAAAGAAACCTCTCCCACCCTTTGTTCCCTTTCTGCTCCTGGAGGACAGGCAGAATGGATCTGGTGGTGCTTTTGTCCCTTTTTGCAGAATACTACCATTTCCTGTCTCCCTCTGTCCATTCCTCTTGTGTATTCCTGTTGGAATAATCATAAAAACTGTATCACATCAAGGAATTTTAGTTCTTCCCCTTGGTGCTGCAGAAGAAGGTGTTTCCAACAAGACATGAGAAGTCCCTGTAGCAAAGCACAGTTAACAGGCCGTCTCTTTTACAGCATCCCAGCTCCTTTGCACCTATATTTGTACTGTATAGGACTCAAATGTCCGTTTGAAGTTGATTGGCATTTTTAGTGCAAATATGGTCATCTTTTTAATTAAAAAAATGGAACAGCGAGTTTGGTTCATTTCAGGGCACTGCATGTAATTCAAGCCTGTGAGCTTGTTGCCATTCAGTCCAGTTCAGGACAACGCATACAAATAAATGTTTATAGTGGCTGAAGTAAATAACACTAAATGTTTCCTGTTGCACATTACCAACTCTTGTCTTGGGGGCGTGGAGGGGAAATACATTTATGTGCCATTTTCATTGACCTGAAGCAGAGAATGCAATAATATATTAGGATCCTTTTTGCTTAACTTTTTGTGCTGTGCTCTCCACACAAATGGCTACTGTTTGATTGATAGAAGAGTCACAATGTGCTGCTTTTTTTTTTTTCCCCTCTCAACGTAGTTATTTTTTTTTCTTTGTACAGGCAGGATTTTGTAGATGCATATGTGGATTACATCTTCAACAAATCTGTGGCTTCCCTATTCAGTGCATTCCATGCAGGCTTCCACAAAGTATGTGGAGGTAAAGTTCTTCAGCTCTTCCAGCCCAGTGAGTTGCAGGCAATGGTGATTGGGAACACAAATTATGATTGGAAAGAATTGGAGAAGGTAAGAATCATAGTTAGCTATTTGTTCCGTGTATGTTTAATTTGAAGATGCAAAAGCAAGTACTTGAAGTGTCCTTTTGAGCTCTGTTTAATTTAGTGTGATTTCCAGTCTTCGTTGGATTTAATTGCATGAGTGAGGAGTATTTTTTTAAAATGTCAGTGAATGAAGACACTAAAGTATTATGTAACTTCCTGCTTAAAGTTTTCCCAAATAATTTGTGAAGGAAATCAAGCGTAGAAGAGAGAGGAAGAAAAATCCACAAAACAAAAGGCAGCTGTATACAATGGATTATGTTAGAAGGGGAAAAGTGAACAAAATGCACAGTTAATAAAAGTAAATAATCTTGATTGCCAAACTTGCTGTGAGACATTGTCAGTACTTTCTTTGGATTGAAAATGCTTTGGAGTGCGTGAATCTGTCCATATAGTCAAAGCCAGACTGAACAGCTGAAAAAACCGAGCAAGGAAAACAGCAATATGTCACTAGATTACCCTACTAGTTCTACGTGCGAACAGTAACCTTATTTCCTGCTCATCTTAGAATACAGAATACAAAGGAGAATACTGGGCAGACCATTCTACAATTAAAATGTTCTGGGAGGTTTTCCACGAGTTGTCTTTGGAGAAGAAAAAACAGTTTTTGCGTGAGTATTTGAAACTACTTTGCAGAAATTGCTAATTGAACAGGGTCCCTGTGATTTCAGGCTCTTGCTAGAAGAGGGCAGATGTAAGTATTTGTCTGTAGTGATGTGATTAACTTTATTTGGAAGAAAAAAATCATAGTAGAATAAATAGATTATGAAGTAGTCTCTGGTTTTTGCTGGGGTTGTCCTGCATAATTCTGAGCAGTGGGCAGTTACAGGATCACAGTAGACCAGAGCAGCATTTACAAACAAATAAAAACAACCAAACAACAACAACAAAAACAAACAAACCACAAACAAACAAAAAACCCCAACCAACAAATCAAACAACCAACCCCAGCAACCTAAACTGTACTAGTGTCATTTATCTGATGACTAGGATTGCTTTTTCTGTGTTTTGACATGTTTCACATCCTACAGTTTCTTCATTGCACATAGATGGAATTTTAGAGTTACAACTGAGATACCTCAGGTTGCTGGTATGAGTGGAAATGTACAGGAAAAAAACAAAAGTTATGGAAGCTTTCTGTCAATGAGCGTTTGTTGAGAATAGGTCATAGATTAGTTTCCAATTCAGATAAGTGTCTTATTGAGCAAACCTGTGTGTTTACAAGATGCTTGCAAATGCTCACTAACAGTGTAGACAATGGATTTTAGGTAAGAAATTCTGCATCAACAACTTCTTATGCTGTGGGGGTTTTTCTGTGATTTTGTTTGTTTGTGTAGTGGGGGGTTTTTGTTTGGTTAGTTGGGGTTTTTTTGACTGGTTTCCTATGCTAAAAGGAAATCTTTGCCTTTATATATTACTTGTTATGTCACAGTTAACAGCTTGTATGTCTAAAGTGGAGATGGGTTAAGTCATTATTCCCTGTTTTTCAGACTTGTTAAAACAACTTCAGTGTGAAAAGCTAACTACTGCTGGAGTAATTAAAAATGCAAATAACAATTAGAACTGCATATGTGATGTATGTTAGTCTCAAAATACTTTCAAGACTCTGTTTTTTCTTGACAGTGTTTCTGACAGGCAGTGATCGCATTCCAATTCTTGGGATGAAGTGTCTTAAACTAGTGATCCAGCCAACAGGAGGCGGAGAAGATTATCTTCCAGTAGCCCACACTTGCTTTAATCTTCTCGATCTTCCAAAATACACAGATAAAGAAACTCTGAAATCTAAGCTGATCCAGGCTATAGATCACTATGAAGGTTTCAGTTTGGTATAACTTCAGAAATGGGAGTTCTGTGTAATGTGGGATCATTAAACTATCTTTCTGTGTCTTTCTTGTGGTGGTAAATTCAGTGGATTAAATGATGGAGTTGATAATATAACTGATTATTTGCGAAAACGTTCAGTGGTACGGATATTCATGGGAGCCAAAAAACATTTACAAAAATGAAGAACTGTCTTAACACATCCCTTCTTGTACAGAACCATGTGGATTTTGCCATCTTAGAATAAAAATGAGAGTATTGTGAATGGGAGTTAAGTTTCACTAACATGAATTAACATTTCACCTTATGCGAACAATTTGGCGTGTGAGTGCATGAGAGACTTGCTTAAGTTTTTCAGATCACTTAGTAAGAACATTTAACTTTCTCCCCGATGAATTCACTTGGTAACTTTTCATTTTGTAAATAATAAATTTTTGTGATAAAACAAATATGTTCCAATAGCAGTATGGTTTCTATTGCTTGTAATTGAATATGAGCTTATTTTATGGCTTTTAACAAAAAAGTGACTACTCTGATTTCTGAAGATATATTTTTCTGGTTTGTTTTAAGAACCTTAATAAAAGCAATTGTTGAAGAGACATTCATCTTCACAATGTACAATCCATGAAGCAGTCACTTAGTGCCGGTACAAAACTGCATACAATGGCATTTTTAATATGTGAATGGACAAGCTGACTTAATACACTGTTTTATTTTTAAGGACTGATTCTGTAATGATGTGGACACGATTATAAAAGAGGTTAATTTATCATTTGGAACCTCTGCGGCCATGTGTCAAGAGTACAGCTTAAAAGAAAAAGATGCATCAGACAGTTGTTGCTGTCAAGAGGTTAAACATTTATTTTTAAATGCTGAGAGCGTAGTTTATGGTTTCTAGTAGAATTTTCACTTTTTTCCAGCTAAATGCATTTGAAATAACTCTTTAACACCCCCACCTCCCCTTTTCTTAAGATTTTATTTTTAGTATAATTGCCCTGAGACAATTGTGCTTAGCCTGGACACTTTTGGATTTGACTTTTCCTTCTCTGGTTAAATTCCAGATTTTGTGGTGTTTATGCATATGTGACTTGCAGCTGTGAAACAAATATTTATTTTTTTTAGATTTTTAAATGCAGTGAAAAAATTCAAGCTATAATAAAAGACTTGAATTAAAACCTTTGTTGGTTGATGTGTATGGATGCCGGCATGATGCATATTTCTTCAGTTGGAGGGCAACTTTTGCATGCATTAAATTGAGGGCACAGCTGGGATACCAAGATCTCACTTGATAAGTAGGGAAGTTCATTCATTGTAATAAATCGTATAACTTGGAGTTTCTGTGCTGGCAGTGGAAGTGGATATAATACAAAGCAGTCAGTACAGCTAAAATCATTCTTTTTTCCTTTGCACTGTGTTTTTACAGCTTTCTCATGCAGTGTAACCTCTAGTAATTTCTTTGTATGCAGCCTGTATTCCTTCTTTTACAACATTTGTTACCTGGCTGGGAAATTTTCCCTCTTGTGAAAAACAAGAAACCAACAAATACTGAAGCAGCTTAATCTTACTATACATGGAGGAAAGAAAAAAGGGCGGGGGGGGAAGTATTATCCCTTCGCTCTACCAGGTAAAACACTCTTTTTAAATTATGAAACACCAAGATGGCAAATATGCAAAAATCAAGAAGTGGCGAAAGTAAAGCTGACTTCTTCCTTTTTCCCTTGTGTATTATTACGTGGTTAAGTGCTGGGTTTTTTTCGATGGGATTTTTGCTTCATTCAGTGCACACAGCTGATGGTGTTCACTGAACAAGAGAGGGTTTCTGTGTTCAGTCGTCCAGGTCCAAGTCCAATTTAGTGCTTAACATCTCCACCCAGCACTATATTATGTATTTAATTCCCCTGTGGGACTTTCTGTCATTTTTACTGAATTGGGTTTTTCATCAGTATCAATATTGATGGGAAAGATGAGCGATAGCCTTATTCTGTAGGGGAGGGGCTCTGAGACAGGATCCAAACCATAGTGACTGAGCACTTGCTGACCTGTTGGTGCCCAGTTTAGGATGTGCTGGAGAACTTAGATGTCTTTTATCTTTGAAGTGCAGGTGTTGACTAAAATTGCTGTGGCAATTACTTCATGTTGCTGCAAAAGTTTCTCCAGCATCAGCAAGACATACTTCTTACTTTCTTGGAACATTTAGTGGCCATCAGTAAGTATTGGGAAGGCGGGGGTGGTGGGTGGTTGCTTAAATGTCACATTAAGAAGCCAGAGGCAGAGCAGGGCTGGAGCTCCTCAGGACAGCATTCACCTGAGAGTTATTTCTGCAGTTCAGGCCTTGATTTTATCCACCTGTGCAAGAAATGGAGTTGGGCCCTACAGAGTGTGATCCGATTTGCTCAATGCTCCTGATTCTCTTACAGGTGTTAGCTCAGGCTGTGCAGAGAGACAGGTGCCCTGTTGTCGAACACAATTATCTCCACAACAAGGTAATGTGTGTGTGGAAAAGCCCCTCCCCTGAAGTCCCTGGGCCTGGTCGGGCCTGGTCAGGCCCCGGGGGCTCTCGACACCACAGCCAGTCCTGTCCTGCCGGTTCCTGCTCGGACACGGTAAGTCCTTTAAAGACCTGTGGTCATGTATCTGCTTCCACCATCTCTCACCACCCAAATTTGTTTAATTCCTTTTTGAGGCCACTTTGAGCTCCCACAGCAGTTGAGTCCTACAGTTCATGGGTGGTGGTTTCTTTTGTTGGGTTGGCTTTTCCGCATCTTCAGCTGAACTGGCCTTAGGTTGGGAGAGTAAATAGCAACTCTTTTCCTTTCATGCACCATTGTTACTATTATTATTACTTTTCCTACTGAGTCCTAGCAACTTGTGTGTCTGAAATGTGCTGAGCAAAGGTTCTTTCACAGACACCGCCAGTAGTTCTAGCCTGAAAGTCTGTATTTTGAACTGGATTTTATTCTCCAGTCACTCTGTAGATATGTATATTATGCAAATAATTGCGACTGCCTTTAGACTTGACCATTCTGGTCTGGTATTCAAGGACAGATACTGAACTTGAGGTACTGAACTGTGTCTTCCTTTTTCTGAAACTTTTTTCAGTCTTTCAAACTGATTCTGAATGCTGATTTCATTCAAATTTTGTACTTGGAGCTCCTTCCAATTTGATGTCGTTCAAAACTTTGCTGTCATGCATTTAAAAACGTTGTGTGTCTTCCACTATCAAACCCACTAATTAAAATGTACCAGATTCAAGACAGACCCATAGAGAATACATGGCCATTAAGAAATAATTATTACAAGATTTTAAAACTTGGGCTTATGTTACATCACCTGAAATACTCTTGTGAGGTCCTTATTGTGTCTGTTGCATTAAAACAGACTGAAGGGGGCTGGGGAATGGCACCGTCTTAGAAACAACTGCTGGTTCTTTGCTTTCTTTAGTACATCTATTTAATATAAGTACTGAGAGGGTTAAGATGCTTTCATAGGGTAATAATGCAAATTATGACAAAAATAAGTCATCTCCCTTTTGAGATTCTACAAATTACAGCTGGAACTGAACACGCTCTTCTGTGCTTCCAGACAAATTTAATGTAAGATGCTGAGTACTTAGGGAAGACAGGGAGCTGTGGCAGTGCATGTTTCCTCATCCCCATCATTTGCCTTCTGACTCTTTCACACAATATTTAAAGACAACTTCTTCACTACAGGGAGAGGATAGTGTGAGAAATGGAGGAATAAAGCGACACATTGTAGTTTGGGGTTTGAGAGTGCGGTTTGGGGGACCAGGAGGTCATGTCACCAAAGACAGTGCACACAAGCTTCAGTCAGGCTTGCTTTTTTCTTTCTTTTTTCCCAAAGGAGCAGATGGAAAAAAGCAGTTTACTCTGTAATGCCTTACATTAGCTAGGCTATACCTTGACTTTATAGTGTATCTTTTTTAAAGCTTTTAAAATCGAACTAGAAATCGACAGAAACCAGAAATCAAATGACAATTTTAATAGACTTTAGAACAGAGTGTACGAGTATAAAACACTGGTTTTGTATTTCAAAAGTTGCAGGAAGATAGCCAGTCATTTTAAACAGTCTTCTACAAAACATATGCCAGTAGATTACATAAAAGACACTATATACAATATAAAAGAGCAGAAAACAATCCTCACTGTAAAAATAATTTAAAACAAAGTATTTCAATTTAAAATATCTCCTATAGCACAAACTAATACATTGTGACATGCAAGTGAAAACTAAACATATTGCATTCTTTAGTGTAGCCAAATAAGAGCTGTATTAAATTGGGACAATGAGACAACGTGCCAACATTTTCTGATGAATACAGGAGGCTGTTCTTAAATATTTAACTTGATGTATCTTGCAAGAACAGCTACTATACATCTTCCAAAGTGTAACGAATATTAAAGCAAGGTATATGAACAATCTACATCATAGGGTTCATTCAGGCCGATGTTGAAGAAGTGGTTTATAGAAAAATGCCGTTTCACTGACTACTGCACTGAGCAATTTTACAAAATGGTTCTAAAGGCCTGGAAACGATCAGCGCTTGAAAATCTGCAACATCTAGTTTTAAGGCAGCCTAGCACTGGACTGCACGATGTCAGCATCCGAGGGGATGTCAGCATCTGAGGGGCTGCTTTGCTTTTCATATGCAAGGTGGAGCTGGCACAAAAAGCTCATTTTCCCAGGCCGAGAGCTGAGCAGAGCCTCCCTGCTTTTTCGTGCAGCTCTGCTGCGCTGCTGCAGCCAGAGCTAGAAAGGAAGAGCTTATTTTTGTGCACGTCCTCACCTGCTGGTAGAAATACTATTCTGAACTCAGCCTAGCTTCCACATTAGAGCCTTGGCAGTGGATCAAATGCTATTTTTAATACAAGCTGCGCTGTATTTGACTTTCGTGTACAACGTGACAACCTTTGACTACGGGGGATCCATTTTGTTTAAAATGCCACTATTGTAATTGCGACGGAGCCAACGTCAATGTCGCTTCGTGTCCACAGGAAGCGTTAAACCCGGTAACCCACGCGTTTTCACAGGACTTCATCAGCCTAAAAACCAGAGGATTTCACAAGTGCTCGTTGTCTTGTTTCCATTTAACTATCTACTCACATTTAAGTATGTCTCAAACATACAAAGTAACTGTTAAAGCAAAAAATTAGCTGCCACAGTAGGTCTCAGAAAATGCCAGTGTTTAGTGACAGACTAGGCGAGAATGAAAGGTTTAGCAGAAGCGCAAGGAGGTTTTAAATAAACCAAACTGTTACGAAGCAAGAGGTGTGAAAATACCATTCTTTGGTCTAAATTAGCTGTTCCCTTTATATTAGTTTAACATTCCAATGGCTTTTTCAAAACTGTTTAAAAATAATATAAGCTGAAATTCATTAAGCAAAAATATGTATTATATACATGGATGCCTGACCAGACAGATGAACTTAAAAGTGAACATAGTGACAATTGTTTAGATATTCCTAGTACCTTAAAAAAAAAAATGAGTTAGTGTTGAGTGTGCAGTAATAGAATTTTATTGAAAAAGGTAAAAAACTAAGCATGAAAATCTGTTTTAGTTGTTTATAAACACTACATCCTTATGGTTTTGTTGCTCTAAATTCAGACGTAAACATTCATTTTGACATGCCAAAGCTCCTAATGCTGGTGGGAAGTTCCTGTAACCAGTCAGTGATCACTTTACAACGCGTCGCTTGCATGATCAGTCCCTGCAGCTTCATTTGTATCAGCTGATTCATCAGCTGCCGATTCGTCTTGTTCAACACCATCTTCCCCAAATCCAGGTTCCTCTTCCCTTTCGGGAGCATCCTCCTCCTCTATGCCATTGTAAAACTCTTCGATCTCACTCTCATCCTCCACATCTAAGCTCTGACTACGACACGAACCGCTTTCGCTACTGCTCCCGCAGGAGCTAGAAGAGAGGATGTCATCTTCAGAGTCTGAGTAGACCTCGGCGCCATGGAAAATATAGCGGTTTGGTGGTAAAAACAGATACTGAGTACCTGAAACAGAAGTGTAAAAGTCAATAAAAGGGTGAAAGAAATGATTTGTAAAAGACCTTGAAGACTTCTGGTGAGAAGGTACCTGTATTTTCAACACTGACACTTCACCGACAAATCAGGTTACAGTGGAAACCCGTTTATTTCAGCGTATCATCAGGAACAGCACATACCAAACCCGCATTCCTTCTTCCCCCTCCCCTGAACTGTAACGTTCAGCAGCCATTGTCAATGGCACAGCTGTTTGCAGCTGGATTGCCAGGATTCGTAACAGAACTGGCACCCGCTGCACAGAGTTCTTGACACAGCTTAAAAACTGCCTTGGCTTTAGAGAAAGTTGCAATTTAACACCTGGTTCTTCATCCACACTGATTTTATAGTGTGGTAACTCCTTCCATCGAGAGACAACGCACTGGAGGCTCCCCCAGAAAGTGTAAAGTTTCCTTCAAACCGTGCCCGGCCCCAGCTGCGAGATTTGCTTTTCAATGCTGCTTTCAATGCCGACCTCGTCCAACCAGCCTCTGAACACCTGAGGATCGCGCTCAGGGTTCTGAAAACGCATTTCAAAATGGTAGAAACCGATTTATTTTTGATACTTGCCTTCAACCTCTTAAACGTTGATCTTTTTATGGGGTATGTAGTCACTGGTTATAAAACCTATTATGAATTACAAAAAAATTTCCTGTTGTCCAAAAGAAATAAATGATACAGTGATGAGTTCTGTAGACATTTGTCTGAACAAAAATAATCACCAAAACCCACTGATTCCCTCAAGGGTAACTTACTTATTGCTTTAAACTAAATCTAGAGTAAACATCCAGGCCAAAAAATGTAAAATACTGAAAAGAGTTAACACTTACCATCCAGCCTTTTGCTAATCTGTTCTTTCGCAGATCTGTTTACCCAGCACTTCTTCAGTATTTCATTTTTTTCTTTATTTTCTCCATTGTTAGATCCATTTTCCTTCATTGATTCAGAGTTCATTAATTCACTAGTGGGATTGTCAGGGTTTCCTGGCGATGTCTGTATGTCCTGAAGCTTTTCCTCTGTGCAGGTCCCTTTAGTTTCCGAGGCGGGATCGCACTTTTCTGCCTTACATTCCGCTGGCTGTTCTGCAGACACCACCGAAGTGTCTGGTGGGGTCGCTCCTTCTGGTGAACTAGAGCCTTCCGAAATGTTCAGAGGGGTGGGCGGGAGCTCGGCCGAGTGCGTTTCCAGCTCCTTGTGCGTTCGGGGAGGCTTTTCTGTTATTTCGGAAAGTTTTACTGAGTTGTAGCAAAGTTTTGTATATTCGCTACCTAGCCGTTGACATAATTCGTTAATAATAACATCACAGTCTCCAAGAAGCTCCACGTCAAAGTGTAGATGAGGCAAAGGTTCCCTATTAATTAAGATCTGAGGCACTTCATGAGGGATGGAACCTATGGACAGAAAAGAGAACTTAAAGGTAGTCACTTCAGTTCCACTTTCAGCAGAATTCTACTTAGAAAGTTTGATTCCTCAGATTTCATATTTTCACTTGCTGCAAGATCAAAACAGATCGGGAAGAAGACAAGCAAATCTCAAGTTTAACAACGGCACTTTGAGGTACTATGCAGGCCGCAGCCTATTGAGATTTTTCGCCCATTTTTTACAGTAAAAAGCGTTCCTCTGGGCCACCACTGACAGGCACAGAAATATTAACTACAGCAATGTTTGGTCAAGTGTTAGATTATTAAAACTGGTACTATACTCTTTTGGAAGGATTGTGTTGACTTTGTGCGTTCACGTTATGTCCTTAAGCGCACGTGCAGAAGATCTGCTGGCAAATGACATCCCCTTAATTAGGTCCCAACACTTCCAGGTACAGCCTGTGCTGTACAGGGCTGCTCAACCCTTTGCTGATATTTAGGCTTCCAGAACCCCCAATTTGTTATTGTAGCATTGATTCCTCAGATAACCAACTCCGCAAATCCAGCTCCAGGACACAGAGCAATGGTTTGTGCAGTGGATCCCCGCGTTCCCATCAGCCCAACCACGAGGTTCTGCTGTGATGACCGAGGCTGTGGTGCCGTTCCCAGGTCACAGCAGGTGCTAAACGCGTCTGCTCAAGCTTTACATGTGAGGAGAACTTCTCTAGTACCAGTAAGTCTTGCACTCAGTAGGCAAAGAAATCACCGGTCATGGTATTTTCTCAGCCTTCCGGAAGAGCATTTGTCTATAACGTATAGGAGCAGAGATATTTTTCTCTATCACTTTTAAAAGCTAAAGGTCCAAATGGTCACAGGCTATAGCATTTAGTATTAGGTACTCACTTGAAAATAAGCTACGACTCAGACACCTGATGTACTTGATCTGATTTTTTGACCCTACGTTTATCTTTTTAAAGATTATTCCTTTCTAAAGCTTTCAAGTAACTCTGAAAGCATATTCCATGCAGGGAGAGAAATTCATTGAATCTCAGAACAAAGTCATTCAAGTTTTAGGAGAGTAGTTTGTCAGCTTATCATTTCGTTACCTTGAGCTCTGCCTGGAGTGTACAAAAAGTACTTGGAATTTGTTACTTTCTCTATATGGCATTTCAGCTTTCCATAGGCAGTCAGTTTTCATCTTTGAAAAACAGATGTTTAATCTGTTTTTTTCACTGAATTAAGCCAAAGGAATGTCTTGGAGCTCTTAACTGAGAATCACTTTTGATCCAAATTTTTGGAAGACAACATTACCAGAGACAGTAACTTACTTGGAATCAATGCTACTGGTCTTACTTTCAGTGAAGACCCAATGACAATGAGGAGATCAACTTCGTTTTTGTCGTACTTCATGGCGCGATGGAACTGCTCAGGTAAGTTCTCTCCAAAGAACACGATGTCCGGCTTCATGATAGCGAGCGGCTCATCAGGTGGACATCTGGGACATCTAGGGACAACCTGCAGTAGAACAGCTGCTGCTACTACAATTCTATTTGTCAGGAAAATATTTATCTTGGTTTAATCAGAGCAAACAGATTTCACTGTCAGTTTCCATTACAGGATCTGATATAATCGCAGAGTACATTGTACAGCTTTACTTTCCACCTCCTCCTCCCCTCTTAAACAGGACGTGTGTGGCACACGTGAAGCAGCAGGCGCCTAGCAAAAAGCACACAGGACAAGAGCGTAGGAAAGAACTTTTGTTTGGTTTCCATTTTCAACTTCTCCAGTTCCTCCAAAACCAGAGCGGAATTCTTGTTCGCTACAGAAAGTGGATGAGAGTTACATTTGTAGAGAAGTAGGTTCCTTCTCCTCCTGAAACTGGAGGATTTTCTGATCTTTGGGACCTCTTTCCTATCTTTCAGACCTTTTCAGAGAGAAGAAAAGCAAGAAGGCGAGTGATGTCTGTACAGAAAATATGCCAATTGCTACTGAAAATTTTTCTTTCAAATAGTTCAAGTCTTCTCAGCTGTATTGTCAAAATAAAATACCCCAGAATAAATCAAAGGAGCTAAATGTAGCTGCAATCCTACAGCAGGCGTCACAAGCAAGTCAGTGCTATGTAAAGGTGTGAAGATGTATATATCACTTACTGTAATAGGAAAATATGAAAACTGACTCTTAAATGCATAACAACTCCCTCTTGTAAACGGAATATAGCAGAAAAAAGAATACAGAACTTAGAAAGTTTAAATCAAAGAACTAGTTTATGGATGCCTGCAGTAGGACAAAGGACAACACCTTCCATATGAGAAAACAGCACAAGAGGCCTTCCTCTGGTGTCAAAGGACCGTGCCCAAAATGAGTCTTTGAACAAAGAATCTAATCCTTCTTTGAAGAAAACCTTGTGGGAGGGATGCGTGAGCAGCGATATGGCACACGAACCAGGAAGTCGTGCGGAGGAAACCTTCACCATGTAACGAGCAGCACAAACCCCACGCGATAGGGAAACCACCTAAAGAAATCCCCAAAAAGGAGCAGATGGGTAGAATGAATCTTCAACTTCTCCCTCGGATCTTTACATATTAGAAAGAGAGCTCCTAACACATACACAGCTTAAACTTTTCTGAAGCTTTTTACCCTGTTGTCTCTTCTGTTGATGTTGGTAATGCCTTTGCACTTTCAGTTGAGGGAAAATAATTTGCTCTGTATTAGGAAGAAGACAAAATGAAGACCTCTAACTTCTGATTTAAAGAGACCAGGTAATATTAACTCTGTTTCCATCATTTCTCACAGGAAGTCAAATGACTTGTGACTTAATGGATCTCTGTAGAGCTACTGATGTCCCTATCCAAATCATTGGAGTCACTGTAATGGGCCCGTAAACACATTTCAACACTACGCTACTCACCAGCTTCTCTGTTAATCCTCAGAAAGGTTGTCAGTAAGGGGGAAGATCTATTCCAAGAGCTGAAATTGGTACCAAGCAGTTAAAGCTAGGTAATTGACCACTCAGTTGCCCTCGGTTCTCTGTCCCTCCAGAAGCAGCACTCCCCCCAAGCCCCACCGCCTCTGCTGATGTATTTGTCTAATGAAAGAGAAATGGACTTTCTCATTGACTGTTGCTGTTATCTGTGTGTCAAAAACAAGATTAGGGAAGATCATGTTGGTTTAAGAATATCCAAGAACTGGTGCATGCTCGCCATTTCTTGGACCTTCCTAAATCTGAGACCCTTCCACTGTTTCTTGAAGCTGCCTAAAATAGACAAAAGCAAAGAAAAAGTGCTGGTTTGGGAAGTGACTGACAGTTGTTTACTCGGAAGTGCGATCTGTGTGATCTAGAACTGCTGCTGCTTCTCATGCAGAAGGATGGTTGTGTACAGCATCCCAGAGGAAGAATCACACTGGAGGGAACTGCACGTTATCTTGGAAGTGGCAAGAGAATGAAGAGCAGCAACAAGAAATTGGTAGTCTTGTAAAGAGATGATCTCAAACAATTCTTGGTCTGTAATATATTGAAGGGAAATCCTGGCAGAGGATGCCAGCCAGATTCACTTCCTTGTGAAGCATTTAAAACCATCAGGGATGGACAAGAACAAAGGACAGGTAGTATTTTTAGGGAAAACTAAGGACCTGGGGCCATGTATAACTGGCCTTTCAAACAGCAGAGCGCAGCAGGGACGAGAAACTGGACTGTCTACCGGGACTCAGGTGCCAAAACCTCTTCTGTGGAGGGGGACTTGATAGAGAGCAAAACTGTTGAAATGGACAGTGTTTTGTTTCAGAAATACAGAAAAGGTTTCTGTTTGTCTCTAAGAGACCCAATTCTACACAGGCAACAGAGAAACTGCGGAGCGCTGGTTTGGGAAAGGCAGGCTACAGAATAAAAATGATGATGGCAAACAGACTTTTTTTTTTCCCAGGCATAAAGGAGGAAAGATATGTTTTCTTTCAATAGTGCTATTTCTTGTTGTGTGAAATTGTATTTGGCAATAACCATATTTATTTTGCATTATGAAAATAAGTCAGTATTACAGCTGGGGCCTGCCCTGGAAAGATATAGCCAGCAATAGTACTGTTATATTAGGGCTGGGAGACCGAGTGTGAAAAACTCCTTCAGCCCCATCTCAGGAATAAGAACCCCCTTATTTCTCATTAGTCGGTATTGCTATAGGCTGCTTCTTGCCACGCTTCCATTACTGAGCACCAGCAGGGACCGACCATCAGGGCAGAAGTTTGGTTCAGCACAGAAAGGTACAATGATGCAAGTGTTGACAGGAAAAGGAGTCCTGACCACTAACAATCAAACCAGAAAATTACAGAATGCCTAGGAATGGTTATTCACAAGGAAGAAAACCTAAACTCCAACCAGATGGCTTTGACAGCAAAGGAGCAGCAAACATCTGTAAGATAAAAAGTTCTCAAAGATCATATTCTCAATAGGAAAGTAAACCAGATTTCATATTAAATCTTTGAGTGTTACAAAGCTTCAGGATTATGAGATTCACCTTTCTTAAAGCTTTAACTCAAACATCTCTTCTGAAAGGCTTTCATTGAGTTCCATTTCGAATTTAATACCTGAAAGATTTACTTCTGTGTTTCTCATCTAAAGTTGCAACTGTGGCCTCCAAGCATTTATCAAAACACATGCACCTGCAGAAAAAGGCTCCTGAGCCTTCCATTTGTATGAACAAGCTCTTTTTGATCAGAGGATCAGTTAGCAACTTCTCCCTTTAAACACAGCTTTAATGTAGGTAAATGCTCAAAGAGCAACCAATGGTATAAATAGCTAATAACACTTTCTCAGTGTGACTGTGAGTTCAAATTAACATAAACAGGTATAGATCCAACGTTCTACTTACCCTTTCACCTCTCCTTTTCTTGGAGGTTCCACTAAAAATGGACTCTTACAGCTTTGTTCTGCTTTTTCCCATTACCTAATTTTTTCCATTATAGTATTTGCGTAAACATCAAAATACTAGAGGAAAGGCTAAAATACAGATAGGCACTTGTATGAAATACATGCAAACATATGTAGCCTTTTAAAAGCAGATCTTTTTCAGGGATGGCATTTTGTGGGAGTGGGGGTTTTTTTTGAGTTACTCATTAGAAAGCTGCAGTGAATTAAAGTAAATTTTTACCTGATTGAAAATATCTCCTCGAACAACTTCACAATCAACTTTGTATTTACAGATGAGGCAGGAAGCTGTTGCAAAGGAACCTGAGGGGAAAAACCCATATGGTAGAAGTAAGGATTTTGAGTCATTCAGATTTGGTCTTTTTGCCCAAGCTGTTTTGACACAAAGGCTGTCGTGTTGCAGTGCTATAAAAATGGGTCATTAAAAAGTGATGTAAAATTAAGAGAAGGTACTTGTAGTACTAAAAGTAGTTCTTCTAGAGGGAAAATAGTAGGGAGTAGGATATACCACATGCATGTCAACAACAATTGTTTTGTGTCCTCTCGTGCCCCCAACCTGTGCAAGCAGACACGAGGAGAGGAGAACAGAACCCTCCCTCTCCCTCTTTACGCAGGTAATTAGTGCCAACAGCTCTGCACACAGCAGCAGCAGGACACAAAGAAACTGGAGGGCAAATAACTAAGAAAATGCGCTAGTAAAAACTTTGCTATAGGCAACTAAACCGCAGTACTGTTCCTTTCAGTTACAACAGTATTGTTCAAATGGAAATACTGCTCTGAACTGGGCACCAGCTTAGCCAGGGTCTGTTTGGCAAGAAGCTGGTGAAGCTGGTTGCTCCATCCAGCCAGTTGGCAGCTCTGAGTGGGCTGGTTTGAGGCAGCTGAAGGTGCTGCCTGGGGATTTGGTAGAGCATTTGTGCCTCTGTTGGTCTGAAGGGAAAGCTTATCAGGTGCTAACACACACATGGAAATACACAATGCAAAGTCATTGCGGTGAATTAGAGCGGCCTGCTGGTGTGCACATGTCCAGTGAGACAGGCCTACAAGGCCTTTTATCTGTGGAAAGAATAATGCTAGAAGTTGACGGAATGCTGAATAATGCGAAAAATTGACAGATTTTCTCCTAACTATGAAAAAAGACGTGAAAAAAATAAATAAATTGGGGGATCTTTTAGGCCCTGCACTGGAATATGCCACTTGTGCAGTAAAAGTCTGGAGCTCTCTAGTTTCTCATGGTGGCACGAAGGCAGGAGGAAAGCCCTGTGACTGAGTCACGTACAGGGGAGTACAAAAGTCCCTCTTCAAAAGGAGACTTTTAGAAAGGTACCATTAAGATGTTGCAAGCTTTGCAGAAGCTGGGAACAGCTGAAAACCTCTGGTACCAAAACTTTATCTGGAGTATTATTTTAAGCCACCCAAACCAAAGATATTTTCTGCTCACAACCTACACTGGGTACTGTATCTGGGTGAGACAAAGAGTGAAAGCACAGAAGAACCTGGAGCAGATCATTTCTGAACACTTGGCAGCTCAGGCCTGCTCATCACTGCTTCTGCATCGCTTGCTCAGCACTGCAACTCGCAGAACTTGAGGGATTCCAAAGACTACAAGAAGTACAACAGCTATTGTTTACTCATTATAATTTGTTTGTTGTAATAGTTTAGGCCTTTATACAGAGTCTTAGGGACCTCTCTGTCAGGTTAGCAGAACTAACCCTGTCTGAGGCATCTGTTGCAACCTACTTGCCACTCTATTATGTGAGGGTTTTTTCACCATCAAAAGGACTTGATCAGGAAGTTCCGCTGCCCCACACACAAATCATGTGTAGCCAGCAGGGCTCTGCCTCCCATCGTTCAGCTACAGCAATGGCAAGGAACGTGATCGCATTCCAGGCATGCTGGTTGAATGCAAAAGCCATTTAACGTTCAGAATATGCATGCAAGATACAGTAGGCTTCATAGTAGCAACTTTACTGTAGGTCTGCAGTGTGAAATGGGTTCAAAGGTTCATACATGAACTTGCCAAATCATTACAAGATTCCTTGTCATTTGGGACACCCATGATTAACTTGCCATTGCCACAGCTGGACAAAAAAGATAGAATAAATACAGCAGGATGTACCCTCACATAACACGGTTTCAGTTTCTCTTTTGCCACCACCACTAGTCAACTAGCATTTGTTAAAGAGCAGCGTAACTGTGTGTCAGATCAAGCTTGATGTGCTCAAAGCGACCTTTGCTAATTTCCAAAGGCCTCAAAATCTCAAAGTCCATAGCATGTTTTTAAAGAATCTTTTTAATTCACAATAAACATATACAGGCCATACACTGAAGATGGCCTGCAATCCAATTACTGTAGTGTGCAAATGAACAAATGGGAAGCTTGAACATGGCAGTGATGTGCTAAAACATAACCATGTAAGGAATTAATGATAAATACCTCATATGGAATGACAACCAAAAGATAATGTGTGGCACACTCACTAAAACAGAAACTAGCACTAGTTTGGGTTATTTGACAGGCAGGATTCCGTTGTGTGCTCTTTGGTCATCGTAACAGAGCACCATGTTTGCTCTGATTAAAGAAGATTGACAAACCTGGCACCAAGCTAAGCTTTCTACACAAGGAAACCAAGTGGGTTTGGTCCCTGGAAAGGGTGGAATTAGACAGACAGGTCTCACAAACATGCCAACACCGCTTTTAAATAATTTATTTGCCAGAAGTCTACTAAGTGATCCAAAGGTGCACTTTAAGAACTGATTTTCTCCATCCTTTCCTTAAAAATGGATCCTTGGCCTTTTAGCTTGACATCTGCCAGTCCTTGGAAAATAATTAAGATATTCCACTTAATTTGGTATTGTAATTACAGAATGTGTTATGACAGTGAAGGGCTAACAAGACGATGTTCAGTTCAACTGAACTGGTGATTAATCCACAGTATTTTATATGAGGTAGTCACTGAAGTGTCAGGATATTTTAAGATTTCAATGGACTATATTCTGAATAAAGAATCAGATAACAGCTAAACGCCATTCCGTTGATAAACAGTGAGGGAACTATGAAAAGACTGATTTCCACAGTGTGTCTTCTCATACATTAATATAAAGAAGCACCAAATAAATGTTAAAAGTTAAGGTCTGAGCTTGTGTGAACAGGGTGTGGATCTTCACTGATACACAAAGACCACTGTTTATCACAGATAATTTCTGAAAGAAATTTCCACTTGAAACACTTCTGATTTAAATACTTAAGCTACCTAACAACAATTTTACAGAGAGGTTGAATTCTCAAGCTGCAAAGAACACATTCTGTAAGCGGTGGAGAGGCACATGTGCATCTTGGCCAAGCTCACACTTGTCTGGTCCCCAGTCTTCTCATGGACTTGGGGTCACAAGTTTCCGTTGTTCTGTTAAATTAAGAACTGTGGTGGAACGTGCCAAGAAGCATTTAAAAAGAACTCTAAACTTTGCTGAAGCTACAAGGGAAAGACTGAATTAAGGGAAGTTTGATACATTCCATGAAATAATGCAATACATGAGAGTGTTGGCAACAAACAAGCAATCAGGTCTTACTGGATGTGTCCAAACAGAATGGTTCTCATACTCTTTCTTGTGTTATTCGATTGTATTGCTAATACTTTTAGCTACTATACTAAATAATCAACATTTTAAAAGAAGAATAAGTTTCCAAGAGATGCTAATTCAAGAAAAAAATTCATTCCAATAGCAATTACTGTGTCACACATGCACCCATAAAAATCATTCCTACACATAAAATGAGAAAAGAGAAACTCAGATCACTAACCATGACACTGTATTATCCTTTGGATTCCTGCAACCTGCTCCAATGTGTCTATGTTCTGAGTATAGTTGCGAAGTAGTTTTCCTTCTTTGTCCATCAAAGCTATGAACTTGTGACAGAGAGATGGCTGGAATTGTCCTGGATAGATTTCCTAGGGAATTCAGAACGTGAGAAAGTGTAAATGTCTTTATTCCGACTGCAGCAACTCACACAGAGCTAAATATTATCAATAATGGTTATGCCAGTGGTTAATGTCCCTCCCTTCGCATGTTGCCATTTCTCTCAGATCCAACGCCCCCTTCCACAGCTGAGCTTCTGATCATGTCAGCATGAATTGCTCCATGGGGAAGTTGGTGGATTGTTTTTCACAGAGCATAAAATCCAGGTTTAGGTCTTTTTTAGTTTTGAGGATTATGAAATAGGAAAGCCTTTTTTTCCTTTTTAAGTGTCAAGTAACCTCAACATTTGTTATTAGAAACATACATGGTTTAACTGCAGTCACACAAAAATCTCATGATGAATTTGGATTCCATGAGATTAAGGGAGAGGAGATAGGCATATCTAAAAAAAAACGCAGCACTTTTTTAGGACGGTTTGATGTTTGCTCCCAGTGAACAAAGAGCCTGCCAAAAGGAAAAATTAAACGTGGGCACCCAGCTGAAAGCTTCACACGAGGAGCCTGTCTAGAGCTGAGCACCCCGCGGGTACCTCTGGCTGCTGTGCAACAGGGAGGACAGCAGCAGCACCTCTTGGTTCTCGGGAGCATTTATTTAGGGGAGGAACCTGACTTCCAGACCCTGGGCTCTCCAGGCACTCTCACCACTGAACAGCAACTGAGCTGGAGTCTCACCTGGGAAAGCGAGGCCTTTTCACACAAAAAGCACAAGACTCACTGCCCAGAAGAAAGTTGGCAAGAGGGAGCCTGCTGCCTACCTTTACCAGCTGATGCTTAAAATCCGAACCCAAAGTTCTAGCAGCACAAGAGTGAACTGTTAAATGAAGCTTTGTAACAGCTCTGCCTTCAGCTACCATACAGCACAACTATTGACAAACAAAAAGGACTTTTTGCAAGCATTTGTTTTTGCCCCAAATATTCAAGTTACTCATAATTCTGAAGCTACCGGGGTCTGTGGAGTTAAACTACCGCAATGATCCATGACTGCTCACAGTGCTGTTACCTAGATCATGACTAAGCTAGGATGTGATGATCATCAGATATTCATGTGCTCCCAACAGCTTTTATATCTTAGTCTGAAGAAGCAAGACATGTTCTGCCACTGAGCTCTGCGGATTTCTTTGGCCAGTCTTTGCTCCTAGAATTAAAGGAACTTGAGATTTCACGGAATTAGAAATCAATATTCTAGCTGAGATGACAGACAGAAAAGGAGAAGGAGAAATTATTTTAGCAAAAAATTAGCCAAATTGGATTTGGACTATTCTGGTAAAACCTGTGTATGAAGAGGCTTCAAGTAAGTTGGGTTTTTCGTTTGCTGTGTGGTTTCTGGTTTTGTTTTATTATTAAAAAACCAAGGAACTGGGTATACTAATGAGCATCAAAATATGTCGTATCTGGACAGGAGGCTTTCAGAGAAAGCCAAGCAGCTGAAGAACACATTGAATTTTCTTTTCCAATCTTTATAAAATAATAGAGCAGTTGTATAGATTGTGAGTGAAGGGAAGACAGAGTGAGCACCGCTAGCAGTGACTGATTTTTCACAAGTCCTTACTGGTCCTGTAGTAATTGTTATTTTGGTTTTGATTTTTTTTTCCATCCTGAGGAAATTCCAGACTAAATGCAATTATTTTTTTTTGTTTCTACATGTATCTAGAGCTTCCATAACTCCTTCTTGTCTCTGAGATGTACTCTCTGCTTTTTAAACTGTTTAATATCACTAACATCTTTCCAAAAACTGCTGTGTTCCCCCTGTTAAGCACAGTCCCTGTAAAAGGGCTTTAATTCTCTCAATTCTCTAAGATGTACAGCTCCTTGTCACAGCTATACCAAAACCAGAAGCAAGAACAAGCTTATTAGTGTATGAAACTGCTTTAGCCGTCTTTACTGTATGTCTAGTGATAAAATGTCAATGTGTTGTATGACGCTGCAGAGCATGTCATGGGATATCCAGTTCAAATGTAGCTTTCCACGCTATGCCCGTGCTGGCCAAAAGTTTCTCATATTCTTTCATTTTTCAGGTAGAGTAACAGCAGCTAAGATTATTGGGGTTTGATCAAATAACTACTTATCCTCCCTGAAACTGGAGATACTGTCTAGAATGGTTATACATATAATTAACTTATAACAGGAACAGTAAAAATGAGCTTTAAAAGGAGAGAGAGAATGTTGCTAAATATTTCTAATACGGCTAATATCTGGTTGCATGCAGTGTCTGAAGTAACACTGCAGATATAAAATCGGTACATTGCAAAGACCTGCCCAAGGAGAGAGTTACCATGCCACTGAATCAGGTCTCTCATTAAGGGAAATTCAATATATTAACATATTTTTCTCTCTCGTTTATACAAAAAGATAAAGATAGCATTTTGTTAACAGAATAGTTTTAGATCTGATTTATGCATTTTACCATTGTTATCTTACTTTCCTGACCAAGATAAGAACTGTTGGAAAAACCATACCTTTGCAAACTTAAAAAATGGCCTGGGGTCCTTTCTGAAGTATTCTATATCAAACATCGCTTGAGGATCTGGCAGGTCTGGGAAGTCTACAGCAAGGCGTGCATAGATGCCGTCTCTGGATCTAAAGTCGGGTATTCCACAAGACACAGACACCTGAAATATATTTTTGCAATCTGAAATAAGAAAAACTACATATTGGGCTATTAAAGACTTGCTATGATACAAACTATTTGGGAAACCACATTTCTATATGCTCACAGAAATTAAGAACAAAACCAGGCTGGGTTCTCTGTGTTTATTTTTCCTGTTTTTTTTTTCTTTTGGGGACCAAGATAACAAATCCCAAATCACAAGCAGAAGAAACAGCACAGAGTCTGACAACTGGGGGAAAAAACCTTTAGTACAATCCATACAGGCAGTTGTAAGATACCAGAACTTACTTACTTTCACTACTGGAAGTTTTGCAAGAAGTGAACAAGAATTTAAAATAGTGCTTCATTAAATTTGATTAGTAAATGTCCATTGATCTCCCAACTTTCCAATTTAGGTTTGGATAAGGTGGTGGATTTTTATTTGTTTTTTACATCCTAACACAGTAGCAGAATAGATTCTTACTTGTGATGAATAAACTCCCTTTGATAAACAAGCATTATTTATCAAAGCATTGTAGTAGTCAGTAGACTAAAATGTATCATCTCAGACCATAAATGGGAAGAGGAGGAGGAACAGGGGTATGACAGTGATTGCAGGAGGAGCAAGACTGGGTGAGAGAAGCAGCAGTGCTTTTGTGACAAGCTGATTTGAATCACTTGTCTTTTCTGAACGGTGTCACACCCTCTGTGTACCAACAGCAGAAGCAAAAAATGATCGACTTTCATATCAAGATCTGGTACACAGCTATAAGGCTGCAAATGTACAACAGTTTTAAAATGTTCTTTAGAAAAACAGTGACTAATCAATCCTGTTACTATCACGGAGTAGCACATGGTAGAAGAAAAACTCAGTCTAGTGAAATCTAATTAAACTCTCCTTATAATCCTCCCCTGCTGACCATTTTCTTTTTTATCTTTTTGATTCCTAGTCTTCTAGTCCCTCTGTCTCCATCAGGTATTTTAAGAAATCCACTGAGATTAAAAAAAACCCCAATCATTAGTTGTTTCAAATAAAAAAAATTACTAGGATAGAAAATGTTTTGGAACAGGTAGGTGTGCTCTTGTTCCATAACTATTTTGGATGGAAGCAACTGTTTAAATGTTTATGAATATTTTCTTATAAAAAGAGAGATCTTGCCATTCCAACTTAAGCTCCAGCCTGGCAGTGTGCATCTTTCTAGCGGACAGCTGCGCCTCCTCTTCCCATCTAGCACAATTACTTGATTACAAATGTTGTAAGGATCACATCATCTGCCTGCTGTAAAGCACCGCGCAAGTATTTAACCTCCTTGTCATTGCAGCAATACGTACCCCAGCTCCAGTCAAGACCATGATTTTTTTGCATTCTTGTAAAAGTTTCACAGCATCATCAATAGTATTAACATCTTTCCGTTTTTTCCTTTTTGGTGGTTCTGAAAGAATGTTTATGACAATTTGCCACAGTGTCATATCATCCAGTTCTGGTGGAGGGATGGTTTCCGGCAGCAGGTCTTTCAGAATTGTCCGGGGGTCTGTACCTAACATGAGATGCTGCTGGACAAAAGTGTAGGGACCTAAGAAAATTAAAAAAGATAAATATTTAAAATTAGGTCAAGTACTTCAGATTATTGCAATCATTGTCCCATTTATTAATGCTTGCTACTACAATTGTATTAATCGAATTTAATGCTTTGTTCATCAAAACCCCTGAAGTTTTGGTCTAAATTCTGAAGTGATACTATAGCTAGGGTTTTTACTTATTTATCATTACTTTATGTTAACCCATGAAGGATTTCATAGAAAGTTAGTCAACATAGGAACCTCAGGTCACAGCAAACTTGATGGCTCTCAGATGTGCACTTGTTTAGCAACAAGATTTTCACAATGTGTCTCCATTTCATGGCTTCATTTCTATTTTTCCACCATTTTGTACCACATTTACAGTAATAAGTTGAAGAGACAACAAACACACATACACTTCCTAGTCATATTATAAAACATCACTCTGAAGAGACAAATAGGGCCCACCAATCCATGGAGTGATGTTGTTCCGTTAGTTGTCTAACACTGACCATTTCAAACACGACCTCCTAAAGCCAGGAAATCAGTGTTTCCAGAAACACTCTGGATTCAAGTGGTAGAAGAAAAACAGGTAAATCTTATAGTAAGAAGCTGAACTAAGACAACCCAAAGACCCACAGTAAGGCTAGTTAGAATTCGTGTAAAGAAAACAACTGTGATACGTATTCACCCAAAAGGTACCAACAGGGATCGTGTGACAGGGATCAGCAAAGACAACATATGGAATACTGTGTTGTCATAATGCATTTTCTTGCTGCTCTTCTTGTCAATAGTGGCAAAATGAACACTGCGGTATTATCTGTGACTCTAATTATCATGTCTGCGATAATTATAGACAAAAGGCCTCAAGTGCCAACCCCCTGTGCCCTGGCAGTGACCGCAGCAGTTCTGTGTGTCAGGCAAGAACTTTCCTCACAGCCGTGCTTAACTTATCTACTGCTAATACGCAATATATATGCAGACCAATAATTCCCAAGCTGGTGTCACACTTAGGACGGTGAGCCCTAGGGACTGGCTACAGTCATACAAGATTCATCTTCTTACTTAAAGTATTCATACCACTAAGTAAATAGACTAGAAATATGCCACAAATCTGTTCGATTTAGTGGGACTTTGTGTATGCTTTTAATACAGATCACAGCAGGATAGGTACACAAAAATGACATTAACAATTTTAATCAAAATACAGCGAGTTTAAAGAGGTTCATTCTTAAACTCCTTAAATAACATACAGAACACAACAACTCTATGCTGCTCAAAAGCAGTAATTGCCAATTTTTTTGCAACGGAATGAATCATTTGAAGACTGGGAAGAAAAAAGTAATTGTTCAAAGGCAAAGAGCATCTAAGAACATTATATAGGCTTCTACCTATACGTGGTCTTGGGGTCCAGTCACTAGAACTTGCATGTGAGGCTCTGTCATCTTCATCACTATCACAGGAGTGAAAACCATTGGCTATGATTTCATCACTAAAAAGGAAGTTATCTGCAAGACAGCACAACAAGGACAGTTACACTGGAGACAAATGGCACAGATAAATGTTTAACTATATCATAAAACCTACAACGGTATGCTTTTAAAGATAATTGCAATGAAGAACTAATAGGCAGTTTCATCACTTAGAGAAAATTTCTAACTTTTTTGAGTGTACAGATGTGCTTTCAAGCCTTCAGTAATCTGCTGTCTTAATACTGGGCTCTAGTGGGCTGGACGCTTACCTTAGTGAAATTTTCATTCTAGACAGTGTTGGACATTAAGGGGTTTTTGTATATTAAAAATAATCTAAGTGTTTTAAAAATACACTTAAAAATCCTTTCTCTTACAATTCTCACTGCATTCAGCTCACTGAAAAATGGGATTAACTGAAAACATGTCACCATTTATAGACTTATCTTTGACTTGGTTTTGAGAGCACGTTTTAAAAGAAGAAAACACCTGAGCAGCTCATTAGAACAGACTACTAAACCTTTGTTACTGTGTGGGGGGGTTTTAATTAAAAATAGCCACAGCAGCTGTAGCATAATTTGTTGAAAATCTAAGACTATGTACAAAGCAGAACAAGTTTCAGTCATGCTCTCTAAAGCAAAGAATTCCTATAATAGTTTTCAATATCTCTTTGAATACACCCCTACACTATTTTAGCTACCTTACTTAATTTTAGTCTTAAATAAAGAACACCACAAAACACCATCATTTTTTTATTCAGAGATTGTGTTGTCCTGTTCTTTCCATTGTTCACACAAATACTTTATTCTGATTAGAATGGAAAGAGCCAGAGGACAGAAATTTGCTTTTTGTGCTTGCTGTCTTGTTCGTCTGGGACCACGGGTGCTCTTTTGATATTACTATTTATTAGCAATCTACGTATTTACAGCATTTCACTTCCATCTCATTATGCATGAAGTCAGTGAACATATGCAAAAAAACATCACGAAGCATAAAAAAGTTGATTAGTACATATCAGCCAAGTGTGAAGGGCAAGTTTTACAAAAAAACCCTTTGATGTCTACAATGTAAAGAATCAAACTGTATGTTGTTAAAGACTCAACATATACAGGTAACATTGTCTTGTATTTAAGAAACACTTTTATAGATACAAACAGTCTAAACTAACAGTTTAAATTGTAACACTCCCTGTGTATTTGGTTCCTCAAGGGAATTACAGGGATTGCCTGCCAAAACATGCCTGAGGAGCTGAGCAACTTGAGCAAAAAGGCACTTACAAGGGATCATTAGCTTTATTCTTGTGCTGTTCTGATGGAGCTTTTGAATGCCAAGGCTGTTCCAAGCACATCATACAGCTCTGGTGCCTTTGGGATAGCTTTTGCATAGGCAGAAATTGTCTGTAGAGTTTTATTACGGAGTTAAAGGTAAAATATCTTTAACTGCATTCCAGGATTCTGCTGACAGAATGCAATGTCTTATACCTTTCAGGAAGACCTTCCAAAGCACTGCCTTAAAGGACAAACCAAACCCCCTCAAAACTTATCTGTTTCAGTAATGCAATGCAAGGTACTTTCATACTGAGGCTGCTTCAAATATGATCTGCAAAGATACTTTTAAAAAGATTACAGGTCAGTTTTTGCTGCAGTCACTGTAATCTGAACCAAGACTGTAACTTGAAGATAAAGAATTGGTCAAGACTGCTGCTCCTGTGCTTTCTGTGCAGATTTCCAAGAGACAGAAATAACTTTCATGGCAGAAAGTGTGGCAGGGAAACAGGGCTTGTAATTTTTCATTTTTAATAACTGTTTCCAGCAACACAGCATAATAAATGTTTTCAGAAACGAGAGCTGAGCCGATCTCCTTCTACGAAGCTCAGCACAAACAGCAACAGGCTGTGACGAGGGCTGATTAGAACCAGAACCGATCAGGTTTAGAAAGGCGGCCGCAGCCCGCTCGGGGTGGCTGCAGCAGCGCAGCGTGTCGGGCCGGCCCCGCCCGGCGCGGAGCTCCCGCTGCCCGCGCTGCCCGCTCTCCCGGCACCGGC
>VWYH01002398.1:59588-86113 GCA_013399365.1 Pampusana beccarii | reverse complement strand
CGCCGGGCCCCGCCCGCAGCCGCCGTCTTCCGAGTCCAGGCGCTGGCGCTTCGGAGCGGGCTCGGCGCTCTCGGCCGCGCCGCCGGGGCCGCCGTCGCGCGGCCGGAGGAGCGGAGCCTCCTCGTCCGCCATCTTGGAGCAGCAACCGCCGCCCCCCTCCCGGCCGGCGCAGCGCGCAGCAGCGCCACAGCCCCCACCCCCGGGGAGCGATTTAAACCCGGCACGTGACCGCGCCACCGCCCACGCGGGCACCCGCCCCGCCGAGGCCGCAACAACAACAAACCGGGTCACGTGAGAGGGGGGAGGCGGAGGGGGCGCTGCCCGGCGTCACGTGACGCTGGTGCCGGCTCAACCCCCCGCCGCGCACGCCCCTCGCGCCATGGCGGTTTCTCGTCACGTGGGCGCGTGGCCCCGCTCGGCCGCGCCCAGGCCGCGCTGAGGGAGCGCGGCGGGCCCAGAACTCCCGGCGGGTCCGGGTCCGCTCAGCGCGGGGCCTTCACACCGAAAGGGGCCGTAGCCGCCACACGGCGGGAACGGGGAACCCCGTCCCTGTGGAGCTTGTGCCGTCCCCCCCCGCCCGAGGCTCACTCCGCAGCGCGCTCCGCCGCCGGGACGCTGCCGGCAAATGGCGGCTCCGGCGTGGCTTCCCGGGAGTCCGTGTTCCTCTCGTCACAGGCCGCTGAACGCCCCTTGGGCCTCGGTGTCGCGTTCCTCAGAGTGTCAGGCGGTGAGCGCAGCCTCCCCGGGAACGAGCGGTGTGTCCCTGACGTGAAACCCGCCGGGAAAACCCGCCCCGGGCTCCCGGGAGCGCGTCTGCCCGTCCCGCAGCGGGACCCGCGGTTCCAGCGGCTCCTCGCTTTCTGTAAACGCACAACAGAGCTGAGCGTCAGAAGAGAAAATCTTCACAGGATCGCAGCTTCTGCCAGGGAAACATTTTGCGCCTGTGGGTTGAGCTTTTGGTAAGGACGGCTAAATGTGTTAAAACACCATGACATGTGAACTCCTGAGTGACAGGAGGAGCATCCCCGTAGTGTAAACACAGAGGTACCACGGTGGGCTTCCTTAGACAGTGTCTCTTTGTGCCTGCGAGTCTGGTCTGGATAGAACTTGCCCACTTTCCCAGGACCGACATATAAGTTTTGATTTAAACTCCGTGGATATAAATTTAAATATTTTGTTTAATGTTACTGCTAAACATCACAAACTACTTACAGAGTAGTTTTAGTGAATTCAGTACACCCGAAGCTTAGTGGCAAGACCAAGATTAGACTGGTAGAGTTTCTCCTTTGCAGGCCTTGATAACAGCTTTTAAAATAACCTTGGGTTAAATTTGTTGATACGTGGGTTTTGGCTTCAAAAGGGGTTATTTTACAGATAACTGATTTTATAGGTGGTATATGTATTTACAGGGGGCAGGATTTTTTTTCCCTGTTTTATTTTTCAGGTATTAACAACCCCCCCAAAAGATGTACTATTTCTCAAAAATAAGTTGTGAAGTAACCAGATGTGAATCAGAGCAATTTTTTATTATTCTGTGCAAACTTGTGTGCAAGTAGTCTTTTTCCTTATTGAGCCTGAGGCAAGATTCAGATTTCTTAAAAAGCATGTACAAGGTGCTTTTGTCAGCACCTAAAGGAGAGGTGTGACTTCAGTATTATTTTGGTGCTTATTTCTGTGAAGACTGTGTTCTAAGGAAGAAAATGTGTAAGTGTATAGGTATATGATCTAGAGCTTTACGTGAAGGTAAAGGGATCACAAAGCTGTCTCTAATATTGCGAGCATTTTTCCGCGTCGGTGATGTTGCAGTGGTTCCCCTGAGTCGGGAAGGCAGTTTGGTTCTGCAGCTCTGAGCGTGCGTGGGGACAAGGATGGAGCGTGAAATGCAGATCTCAGTTAAGTTATATTGTGCCTTGAGCTTCTTGAAAATGTGTACTCTGTCCTCAGGAAGCAAAACAACTAAAGCAAATTCAGAAGATTTGATGTATTTTATGAGAATAAATTCATATATAGATTTACAGATCTTGCTGGTTTTTTTAAAGCACCATTTATGACTTCTACAAGTTGGTGGTAAACCTCCTGTTATACTGAACCAGAATTTAGTTTCACTCTTGGCTCCAAACAAGCAAACCAGTTGATAATGTGTTAGGAAAGAATAGAAACATTTTGTTCGTGGTTGGGTACAAAGAACAAATATGAGATTTCCTCACTTTAGGTACTGTTTGTACACTCTGAGCAACGCTACCCGAAACACATGGACACAGACGCTGTGCCGTCTCCTGTGCTGTGACTCGCTTTCAAATAAAGTTTATGTCCTAAAGGCAATCTTTATGGTTTTTTCTGCGTGTTATATGCAGGTTCTCTTGCCCTCCTTTTTTTGGATGATGCTTTACTCTGTGAGTTGTCCCACTGAAGTCAGTAAGTGCAGTAAAAGACCGACTCATTATTCATCATCAGTATTTTGTGATCTCCACATGCAAACCTTCAGGCTGTGCTATGGGACCCTTTGCACCCCAAGCACTGGAAATCTCTGGGAGCAGGGGACCCCAGTGTGGGCGCTGCTGCAGTTTGGATTGAAGCCTTTGTTTATTTGGTCTGGACAGACAAGGCTGTAGAACAGAACCAAGGCCTCAGCGAGCAAATTCCCTGTGAACAAGGCGGTTGCAAACCTCAGGGGTTTGTTGTCTGAATCCAGCTCCTGGGCCTGCAGTTCACCTGGCAGCACAGACACAGCCGCTGAAAGCTGGAGGTAAAAAAGGGTTAAAGAGCCTTCCCTTTCACCTTATGCAAATATGCAAGAAATACGTGCACAAGAACTGCACAGTGCAGCTGGGAAGAGGGAGAGCTGTTTGTTTTTTGTCTGCCCCCAAACTACAATCTATTTAAATATTTACATGATCTCTTGCTAAAAGGCTTTCTTTCCTTTCCTATACTTTTGAGGTTATTAAGTTATGAATGGGGGAGAGGGAGAAATTTGTAGTTGCTAATTCTTCCAGTTTGTTGAAGAAGTGTATCTATTGTTTTATTTACTCAGACAAGTATGGTAGTAGTGTTTTCTAACAGATTTGAATGGTTTTGCTGATGCTTGTGTTTTGCTGTTTAATATTATTGTGGTTTTTTTTCATGTACTTTATGTATTTTAAAATATTAATAGGCTATTTGAACATACAGTAAAAATAGGAAATTTCAGGCAATACAGCCTGGAATTGAAAGTGGAAGACATGTAGATAATTTCAGAAGATTAAGAATATAGATAATAAAGCACTTGTAAATGCAGGAATTATTTTAGAAATGGTTTGGAATGGGCACTAGGTCCTTCACTCTCCTACTAGGTCATTGTATCCAAAACTATAACTATTCAAGGCATCTATTTGTAAGTGTTAGTCTAAAAATTCAGCAGTATTTAATGACATTAAACATCTTGGATTACAAAGCTCTCACAGGGATGGGAAAAGTAAAACCAGAGCTCCTTAGGCTCCAGAGGAAAGACTTCAGCAAGTGGTTAGTTAGTATGACACCTAGGAAGGAAGTAAATCAATAGATAGAGGAGACACTGCAGTTAAACATTTCTGTAGTCTTTGTTGGACTAAGGCCTTGATCATTAACCACAGTTCAAAATTAAAGGTGTTTGATGTAAAATGAGTTTTACAAGGAATGTGTTTTGCATACAATACAGACCTTCAATATGCAATTTGAATGTAATTTAGCATGAGAAGATCTATTTAATGTAATAGTAGACAGTAAAGATTTTGTGTTGTCTTTTCGATGTCTTAATTTTGTCAGACATGCAACTGATGTACAAGAGCTGTTTGTTTTTGAAGAATAATATGTATCTATCCTAGGTAGCCTTCAAAGAGTGAAGATTCACCCTTTCCTGCTGAAGTGACTGACAGAACTCTGAGGGGCTTTGGCAAAGTGGGTACTTCATTCTCAGGAGTTTGCAGCCCTGTAATTATTATTTTGGAAGTAATCCTTACTCTTTTCTATAATTACCTATATAATCCCCTTGCCAAAAACTGTGACAAAAGTTGAAATGAAAAATTAAGCAGAAAATGCCTTTTAGTATATGTAGACTCACGTGCAGGAAAGCCTTTAGGTATGTGCCTGATTTTATGTGGGTATACACATGATGGCGTGATCTAAATCTCAACTATAGCTAGATTTCAATGAGTATCCAGAACTCTGTGCAGTCTGGACAAGACCCAGACTTTAATGCTGAACTGACTTTGGCAACTACAAATCCCAGGGAGCTTTGCCATTAGCAGGTTTGTGCAGCCGGATTGGCATCCTGCAGGGACCAATGGCAGGCAGAGGATTCAAGAAAATTCATGTGTGTCAGCTGCCAGTATTAAAAAGCACTGGAGAGAGCTCTAGACCCGAGTGGAAATTGCCCGTTTCCCTGGGCTCCTTCTAAACCCTGTGTGAGCTTTGTCTTGATATTATTTTCTACACTCTCGGTGCCTCTGCTTGAAAAAGCTCGCTGGGCTAGTCCAGATGGATGTGATTCTGAACTGCAGAGCAGATGACTTGGAAGATTACTACAACTTGCTGGGATGCGATGAACTATCGACGGTAAGAGCCTTCCCCACCTCCCCTCCCGGTTAATAACATTCTGAACATACTTGTCTATCTGCAGGGGGGATTTGGAGCTGTTTATCTCCGCAGGCAGGGCTAGTTGAAATTGTGACCCTGCTCTCTTGCCACTTTTGTCTTTTAGTATCTCCCTTCAAAAGCTCACCTTTCTGATCTGTATACTGATGTTACAATTCTAGAATAAGGGTTGTATTTAAAGTGTCTTATAAAAAAGGATTCTTATAGCTACCACTGAAATAATGGTTTATTCATTAATTTAGTTCAATATGTGATATGGCTATGGATCAGGAGACAATTGCATCAATTTGCCAACATCCAAATAATATTTGGAATACATTTTCCATTTTAAAATATTTAAAGAAACTATTTATATGCAACTAATACAAAGAATGTTCATAGCTGTAGGTCACTGATAGTGCTATTGAGTTTCTCAGGTTTTATACATATTTTTTAAAAACTGTATTCATTGGTTGGAAGGAGAAACAAAAGTGGTATTTCTTTTTCATTCACCATATTAATGATTTTTAAAAGCTAATTTGAGTGACATTCAAACACTGGTTTTACTAATTTGTTTTCCTGGGAGATACTTACTTTAGAATGAGATATAGCTAAGCAATTGTTGAACTATCCGTAGCTAAAACAAGTGCTCTTCTTCCTAGAAGTGTCTATATAACATTTTTTGCATGGTCTGAGTTAAGTGGTATGCTAGTATTTTTAAATTTAGTTGCTGTATTAACTGGAATTGTGTTTTGATTTTGGAAAAGGAGTTTTGATTACTCTGCTGTAATGAAAGATGTATTCAGTGTGGATAAAAGCTGTATTTTGTTCAGTAAATTTAATCAGGTGTCATTTAATCTGTCCTAGTAGTCAAATGCTGGGAAAACACCTCTGTCTTTCCTGTCACTGCAAGCATACTCGTAAGCGTCTCCGATGCGTTACAGAAGGCAATTGAAAGCTTTTCCTGAGATAACTCCTAAAAATGTCATCCCAGCAGAGGGCAGTGATAAAGTTTCTATGTAGGCTTGTTTCGCAGATGCTATTTCTCATTTTCTGCCTCACATTAATTCTTTAAGGGCGTAGCAATTGATAAGTAGTTCGAGTATGTATGATAATGATTTTTCAGATTGCTTCAAAATGAAATTTAAAAGATGCACTAAATGCTGATGGGTCCTGAAAAATAATCTGTCAAATAGTATTTGTTGAGAGAAGCAGCAGATGTTACTAGATTATTTTTGACATGGGAGTAGGAGCTGAGAGCACAAGTTGAGTGAGTACCATGCTTGCCTTCCCTCAGGATGGGGCACAACTGCTTCCAACATCTAACAGAAATCTGAAGCATTAACAGGCGTTTTGCAATCACATTACGTTGTATGTGCAGCCAAGTATTTGCAGCAGCAAAGGCTGCTTTAGGCATATATGCTGCAGGACTTTCATCTAAGGTGCTGAATATTCTGGTCTTGAGCTGACCTGATTAAATTTAAGCACAAATAATTTTAATTTCTACAGATTTTCAACGTATTCAGGTAAATGCCCATGTTCATTCTTGGCTTCTTGTAGAATTGAGCTCATGGACACCTAGTTCATCTTCAGACCCAGCAGGAAGAGGGGAGATTTAATCTACATCCTTCTTCTAACAACAGTGTTAGTCATATATAGTTGGTATTGACATAAATTCTATATATTTTGTATAAACCTCTTGTAAACTTTTCCTTCTACTGATTTTTTTTTTTTTGAAGACTTCCATGCTACTGCTCTTCTACTGTACATATTTTAACTTTAAAATTCCACTTTATATAACTAAGTTTTAGAGATGGTAGCTAGCTATATAGTAACCAGTTTCAACAAGTTCTTTGTACAAGGTATATATTTTAAAATGTGTCACTGACTGGAAATATAGCACCTTCTATCTGTCCCTCTGCAAGAAGTAACTGAGAGGAGCAAAAAGTGTGGAGTTCTTAAAATACCACTGTAGACCACATTTTTCCCAGCATATGACAACAAAATTTGGCTAGCAACTTGAGTGAACTGTAAGTTTATTCTAAAGAAAAAAGGTTATGAGCCTTAATTTTGAAACAAATAATATAAACTGTATATGGATATGAGGGTTTGAAATACGAGGAATTTAAATGAACAGCCTTTCTATCATGGGAAAGAATGGTAGCTAATTGATATCTTAGGGCAAATTGTTGTGAAAGCTTAAGCTATACTGGAAAGCTACAAAGAAGTTTTGTCTTCTGAAAAATAATGAGAAGTGAGATACTCTGAAAAATCTGAAAATTTAAAAATATAAGCTGATGCCCACTCCAGTGGTTGCCTGCATTTTGTTAACTGTTAATATTTGTTTTTCCAGTGTTTGTAATACTTTATGGTACTATAAACTGCCTGAGAACTTGTAATAAACTAATACATGCTAATATTATAATATTGATTATAAATTTATTCTATTCCAATCCAACTTTTTGCACAGAAAATGAACTTGACAGGAAGACAGTGAACTGCTAGTTTTCTAGCTTTGTGGTATCCAAGATGGAAAAGTCACGTGGTACTGGCTCAATTTTGTATGAAGAGGATATGGAGAAAGCCACCCAATGCCACAACTGATACTTGGCAATATAGCAGGTCTTTCCTCCCTGCAATGAGACTTTGTTAAAAGTTAGACTTGATTAAGCAAGGCAAAGAGCAAATGAAGTGATGCATTTTACAAGGGAAGGAGTTTTGCACACATGATCTTTTTACATTTTTCTTAAAGCCAACTTGCCCGTGTTGGGTAACTGAGCTTCACAAAACCAAGAATGAGTGCATGGAAAATTAAATTAACTAAGCTGTGTCACTGACAGGTGGTTGTTGTTGCCCATTTTGTTTGTACTAAAGCTTGTAGAAATGAATAGGAAAAAATCTTTCAGCATTCTTTGTTGTTCTTACCAACTCCTCTCCAAAAGCAAATTTGAACATCTGTGTGTATATATTTATTCATTTTAAATCTCAACATTCTGTTTAGGTTGAACAAATTCTGGCAGAGTTTAAGGTTAAAGCCCTTGAATGTCATCCTGACAAACATCCTGGAAACCCCAAAGCAGGTATATACTCTCTCCTGTTTAAAAAAATCTATTTTTTTTTCTTATGTTAATGTGACTAAGGTATTAAATTCAGCCTTAAAACTTTATTATGTATTCCTTTCACCCAATATATTTTAATCGTAATGTGAATTGAACACATTGTCTTTAATTAGCAAGCTTTGATATTATTTTCTAACACTTGTATACTCCTACGTGGTAGAGCAGGAAGACACTTTTTTTTTCTTTCCGTGGCAGAACATCTTTTAATCCAGAATTACTTATGGAGTGTATCCCTTTCTAGACCTATGAAATTGGCCTGTTTCCATGCTCAGTGGCATTCAAGTGCCATACTTGCATCAACTAGTTAATTTGCTTCCATGAACAAGCCCATCAGGAACACATTAAATGTACTTTAGTTTCTTTTAATGTAATTTGATGACTGGAAATAAAGAGAAGCCAGCACCACATGAGTAGTCATCTGTTTGCAGAGCAGCAGTTAACATTTCCCTTTACGAGAGCGTGCAGTTCGTCATACCTGTGATGGCCAAGCAGCACCTGAGTTATTTGGGGACAACATTACCCACTCATAACCACATGGCAGCTCTAATCAGTGCTCACTGGCCTCTGAATAGTTTATACTCTTATAATAAAGGTTGTTCTGATCATAATGATGGTCCCCACCAAAAATTTGTTGTAGAAGAATTAAAAATGCTTCTCATTTTGATTAATGCACAAAACCTTCCCTTTGAATTTGTCCTTTTAATTTAACTATGAACTGAACACCATAATGTACCTACTTGTGGGAATTGGAGTTCAGCAGAGATGAGATGAGACTCGTACTGCCCTTCTCGAGCAGAGCTCTCAGCAAGGCTTGGATTTCCATACGGGTGTGCTGTCCTAGCCTAGTATCAGAGAGTTGACAAGGCAGGGCTTAAAAGGTGAAATAAGTGGGATTTTTTTCACTTTGAGATTCCCTGATAAGGAACCCCCTCAGATTTGGTATTTGAGAGACGATCTACCACCTATTAACAATAACCTGATCACTAATATTTAATTTATTCTAAATGATAGCACAAGTACCTATGAAACGCATGGCATCAACTTTCTCTGCAGAAAATTCTGGCTATTGCAGCAGGGAAACAAGGAGGCTATTCCCATGCATGGTCCTGTCTGCACCCCCTATGGGCCTCCCCAAATTAACTGAAATGAAGTAAAACAAAAAAAGAGGGCAAGTGCCAAATGTTGGAGCAGCTTTGTCTGTCAAGAAATACTTTATGGTCCATTTACCTGAGCATGCTGTATTTACTTCAAATGCCTTTTCATAGTACTGGTGAAAGTTTATATTTTTATTTCATCAGCTTAAAGCTCAATAAAGAGTAATTAAAGTAGACTTTTTATTTGTTGAAAACTAGTGACACTAGAAGAAGGAAATCTAATGGAACTGCCCCCTCAACCTGTTGTCTGTTGTTTGATTTATGGTTATCAATTTTGATTAGTGTTTGAGCTTAGTGTATTTCAAAAGAAACCTCTCTAATTTGTAAACCGAGATAAATGAATAATAATAGATCACTGTAACATAGGTGACTCATAGATAAAATCTAAATCTTTATAACCCATCTACAATCAGTAACACGCAGCTGCATCCTTAGTAACCATTTAATGAAAAATTTCCCTGTAGGGAAAAATAAGAGCTCTCACTCATGCAGTCTGGTATTCAAGATGACATATTAGCACATGTAGAAAACACACCTAATAAAATACACAAGTTAGTTAAATTGAATTGAACTAGATTTAGTTTCCTCTTCTTGCTTGACAATTTTGGCTTGTATATTTTTTCCCACTCCTGTTTTCTTGGTGTTGTGCTTTGCTCTGACTTCCTTGCTGCAATGGATAAGTGTGTTCCTTCTAAACATTACGACTTTAGTTTAATTTCCCTTTTTAAGGCTTTCTATAGAGGACGGCTTCTGCCTTTTGCCTGCTGTACTCTAAGTTTCTCTGAACTTAAATTTAGGAGATTTTTAAGCCAGTAGACAAATGAAGCTTTTTGTCCTCATTTGAGAAGGATGTCAGTTGTCCACCAAAGGTGCTATGATCCGAAAGCCAGCTACAATTTTGCAAAGCTGCATACAGAGCAACCACGTACCTTTGTCATTCAGCTCTCTGTCTGTCTCCTCTACTCTGTTTGCTCTAAGGCATTGTTGCCAGCTCCCCTTTCACATCTGAATTAACTTATTTGAAAGCAAATACTGGCTTTAGTATCTTTTCGGTTTGTCTTCCAGTGGAGGATTTCCAGAAGCTGCAGCAAGCTAAGGAGATTCTTACCAATGAAGAGAGCCGAGCGCGTTATGATTACTGGCGACGGAGCAAAATTACCATTCCGTTCCAGCAGTGGGAGGCCCTGAGCAGTTCTGTGAAGACGGTCGGTGACATCTAAGTTTGGGCCTTCAGGAGGTGGGGGGGTAGGGCTGGCCCAGAGAAAATGTTGCAGTGAGTGAGGGGATGAATCACAACACTCGTGCTGCAGTGGTGGGTTTGGGGCATAGGAATGGTGCAGAGTGATTCCTGCTCTAAGGAAGTTAGAGAAATTCTATGATTCTATTCTATGGTTCCATGGAGAAATTTGGGAAAAATGGGAAGGCTACAGAAGCCCATTAACAGAAGGGGTTGAGGGTAGTAGTTACAGAGTGAATTTATCAAGTTGCTGCTTTTTTGTGTATCATATGAAATTTAACTTAAGGGCTGTTTTCAAATGCTTCAGCACACTGTATTTGTAGGAACACTTTATTTATGTTCAAAGCTAGGACCTTTGTATAATATATTCTCCTTTGGGTATGTTGGTTTCATGCTATCTGATTAAATAAAGAGTTTATTGAAAAATCTAGAAGGTAGTTTCCTTGGAACCCTAGGCTTCACACAGGTCTTTGGAGGGGCCCTGCTGGGCTAGTGGGGTGATTTGTGACAGCAACAGATGTTCTGAGGGTTGTCTTCCCTTCTGATTTTGCTAGCGAGATAATTTGGTAGTGTGTTCCTAGTAGATCCTAATTCCATGATGTTTGATTTTTTTTTTCCTGCCTTATTAGGGTGAATGATAGTTACAAGTTTACATGTTCAGATTTTAAGGCAGGTGAATAAATGTTTCTCTTATCAATTCTGCCTGCCTCACTTCTGCTTATGACGGAAGTTTGAGAGCCTCTTCAACTAGAGCATTATGCCTGATCTTGAGGGTTTGCTGGAGGTATCCCATCAGGCTTAGATCGGTTCCAAACAGAAGTCGTTCCACAGACTTTAATAGTAAAGCTTTGCAAATTGTTTTGTTTTCAAAGGACACCTTGTAGTCAAAGATAGGTTTCAAAATGGACGTTTTCTAAGTCACTCAAACCCTCTTAAAAAGGTGTAAGAAGTCATGAAAGAAAAAAATGGACAAAAGACTCTTATAATTATTTGATGCACTGTACATTTTGTTCTTCATCCCCACCTGAAATAAACTATCCTCTCAAATGCTGTTTGCAATATGAGACCATGCTTTCCCCCATCCTATTGACCTGCAAGCTTCACTCTAGTATGTGCTTTGTTTAACCATTTATTACAACAATATAAGAAAGAAAAGATAAAATAAGTTCATTAAAAATCTTTTAAAGCATAGGAATTAGGTCTTTATTTGTTATTTTTGCATTTCTTTAGTCAATGCACTGGGCTGTCCAAAGTAAGAAGGACCAAATGCTGGAAGCTCCTGACTTCAATAATAGCAACAACATAGCTAATGAGATTTGGACCCAACATACTGAAAACAATGAAGACAGATTGTCAGATGGGAACAGGGAGCAAGAAGATGTTGCAATTTCTGATGTGAAACCAGAGTCTTCAAAGAATCCAGACTCCCCAAGTAAGTGAAACCAGCAGTTGCAGAAAATCGCAGTATCCAGGCATTGGCCTGAAACGGAGGCTTTTAGTCATGAGAAATTCTTCTTCAGAATAATATGTTTAACTGGTACCTTTTAAATGTGGTTTTGGGTTGGGGTTTTGTTTGGGGTTTTATGTTGTTTATTATTTTACTATTCATTTAATTTTGAAGCTTTCAGACCTTTCTTCCTCCCTACCCCATGTTTGCTCGCGTCTTTGTGAGTAAAAAAAAAAACGGAGAAGAAGAAAATACCAATTCTTCTAAAACCAAAATGGAGAGTTCAGTTTTGGTGCTATATCAAGCATTTTTTGAAAAGGGCAATTATTTTCAAAAAAAACAACTTTAAAAAAATCAAAACATTTAGCTATTTTTTTATATATATCTATATTTTTATCCAGCATTCAGTGGTTATGCAATGTCTATTTCAAAAGCTGTCATCTGGCCAATTAGTATCTCCTGCCTGAATCAAAGTTTATTTACCACAAGGACATCCTCTGATCTGCTCGATCCTTCAGGAGTTTCATAATCTTAGGCTTATGTTAGCAGAGACCTATTATTAAACAAAATTCTGACATTTCTTCCCGGTTTGATCAAACAGGAAATTAAGTTGTACTGTGAGGGTAGCAAAACCTAATTTAATCCCAAACATTTGTGGAATGCAGAAAATAGATAAGAAAATTCTTCAAACAAATGTATGTGAGGCATAACTGAAAATTTAGTATTTAAAAATTATGTTCTATAACATAATACTATTTAGTATTTTTTTGTAATTAAATTATCACTGTATCCTTTGTAAAATAGTAAAATTTCAAGATAAAGAAAACATCATGTTGTTCCTTGTAATAGTGAGCTTTCTTTGCAGGCATCTTCTTTCTCATAATTTTTTTAAGTTTTAATTTGATTTGCATAGATTTGAATAGGAAAAACATCAAACCCATCAAATGCCTAGTTAATTTATTCAGTGGGCATATATTTATATTAATAAATGTTAATATTATAATATATATATATTTGTCAGGGCTTGTATGCAATTCAGTGTTCATGCTTGATGTCAGGATGTTGATAATGCTTTTTTTTTGGTCCAGGACAATTTATTATGTTGGATTCTGCTTTTAAACTGGAATGTGTTCAGTTCCTGTCTGCTGGTCTGTCAGAATTATGGACTACAACTCCACCTAGCTATTTCAGCCTGAATAAAAGATTTTAACACTAAGTCTGGTAATAGGTTTCAGCTTCTTGATGTAGGAAGATCACATTTTATTGTGTAGATGACAAAAACAGCGCAGGGTCTGAAAAACTCTCTTACTCCCTTGTGTGTGGAAAGGGCCATTTGCACCTTCCCTCCACACTGCTGCCTTTCCTCTACTTGGAGATTTATCATGTTACCCTTTATCTCTTCTTCTTTAGATTAAGCAAATGCAGTTTGTTCCGTTTTTCTTTATAAGCCCTATTTTCTGGACTGCCATCGTTCTTACTGTTCTCCTTTGGACTCTTCCCAGCTGATACGGATCTTGAAGTTTGGTGTTTGCTTGAGTTCTTGTTCAAACAGTGCCAAGAATACAGAGGTTGTCCCTGCTAGTCAAGAGCACTGGAAGTGCACTGCATACTTATTTGGGAGAAGATTAACAGGTATTAGTTCAGACAACTTAGTTTTATACATGTTTATAATAATGTACTTGCCTTTCTCTTTTTTCCTCAGGATTTTCAGAGGCAAATTACTGGCACTTGCGGTTCCGCTGGTCAGGGGATGCTCCATCAGAGCTTCTGAGGAAATTCAGAAACTATGAGATCTGAAATGCAAAATATGCAAGAGCGTGAGATCATCTGTTCAACAATTCAGTATTTTTTTTTGTCAGCAGTTATAAGTTATTTGTATTTTGTATTCATTCATTATGATGTGAAAGTTGTTTGAATAAATGTCTTAATACTGATTTGTTAACTCATGCTATATGAGCATTACAGATGGAGATCTTTTTGTTTAAAAAGCAAACTTCAATAAACAAAGCCCTTTTCAGTATTAACATAAAGTGATTTTGTGAAATTATCTAATGTCTTATATATTGTTTCTTGTGTTCTGAAATATTGTGTAGTGAATAATGTTTTTTCTCAATACTGTGTTGTTACAAAGAACGTACTCTCGGTAGAACCAAAAGTCAACATTGGACTCCATGCCATCCTATTCAGTGACAATCTTCCAAAAGCTATATGACAATGAACTTTAAACAAAACGGTGTTTATTTCTCAACTATGTACTTTGGTTCACTTCTCCGTTGCATTGTACTTAATGTAGTGATTTATAATGTACATGCACAATACTATTACAAACTTAACTTCTAAGAGAATTGTAATCTTATGATATAGATGAAATAAGAACCACCTTCTTATTTAGGAAGGTCACCGTGATACACCAAGCACTCTTAAAAATCACTCGTTTTCTCTCTTGGCAAGTAGACTTTTTGCACTAGCTCGCTATTTTGGAAGGCAGTTCCAGAACTTCACTTCTCCAGTTAACAACTTTCTTCTTCTTAGGATTTATTGGTGGACAACTGATACTTGCATATGTACCAGCCCTGCCCTGTGGCTAACAGTAATTGCCCTCCCTGCTCTCTGGCCTGGCAGACAGGGTCTTACCAAGGCTTTGGATGGTGAGGAGTGAAGAATCAGGCCAGTCAGCATTGATGTGTACAAAATCTCACATGAAAGGTTTTTTCATGTCTTGGGCAAGATTTGCAGTTCTACATTGTGTTTATTTATTTGTATTTGCTTTCTTCTTTGTAAACCTGACTAATGCATCAGCTATTGACACTGTGGTTTTGTGCAGGCAATTCCATTAGCAACAAATAAAAGTGCATGCATACAGAAAGGGTTTGTTTTGACTTTTTTAAATTGAAATCCTTTACCCACCACAGACATCCATTTTGAATTTCTTGTTATTTGTCCCCTCAGTGGGTAAAAGCTCAAGGGAGTCCAGTTATGAATCCATGGAAAGTCTAATCTGAAAACTACGGTCTTCTCCCAACGTGGAAACAGTATCGCAATGTCTGTGTTTCCCTCTACTCTGCAGGGGTGTGATGTGCTGACTGACCTACTGTGCGTCTCCTGTTTGGAGCCTGTTTGATACATACCGTAACACCAGTGCCTGCCAATGGACCCTGATACCTGTGTTTATTAACCTCAGTATTTATTCTGGTGCCAGTTTTTCTTACAGGGGCTGAGACCACTGTTAACGCTGGTTGTGTTTCTACCAGTTTATAAAAGCTCAAAGTACTGGTGTTCTGATACAGCTGCGCTGAGCCTAGGTTTGATGGCATCAGTAGCAGTAGCTATTTTTACAGTACATTATCCTGATTATCAAAAGTCTTTTTTTTTCCTTTTTCTTTTTTTTTTTTTAATTCTAGATGCTTTTCCCTTGCATATTTTTTTCGGCTGAAAACATTAGAGAGATGAGATTAACAATTCTCTGTAATATTTGCTGAATGTAATCAGAGATTTTCTTCTAGTACATAAACTGCTTTCCTTTATGTAAAGGTATTTGCCCAAGAAAGACTTTCAATCTATTTTATACGGAGGGACTGTAAAGAATGTCAAACAGTAGTAAGAGAAGAAACTCTAGTTCATGCAAGGGATACAAAGCAATAGGGTTCAATTTTTCTCTCTTTAACAAAAAGATGGAAATACAACCAGCTGAAGTGCTGTGAATGAGAGGGCAGCTCAAGTTCTCTTCTTGCTGTTTCACTTGCTCGTAAAGGTAAAAGGGGGTAGTTGGATGGATGGTTTAGCACTTAACCAGTGGGTTTCCCTTGAGAAGCAAGTATACAATAGACCTTTGAACAGCAAACTCATTTTTCGTGTCATTAAAACCCATTATTACACGGTTTGCTTTGCCAAGCAAACCATGCTTGTTTTAGATATTTGTTCCAGATGAATAATTGCAGATATTTCGAAGACTTTTAGCTCAGCAAAAGCAGATGGCAAAATTTGCATTTTGCAATGTACCTGCTAGAGATCAGTACTCTAATTTGTAGTTGCCCTAGTGAAGGGGGCAGATTATTATCTGGTGCTCTAGCACACCAATACAGGCTTTTTCTTTTTTTTCTGTTTAGGTATATATTTAACTTGAAATGGTCTGTTTTTCTGTATTTCTCAAATAGAGTTGAATGAACCAATTCCTAGCAGAGCCAACCCAGAGGTGTTGGAAAGCAAGAGGAAGCTGCACAGCCTGTTTTGCTTTTGGGACAGCATTGGTGAAACCTGACCTGTAAGAACAGTTAACTGGAATAAGTAGGTAGCATAGGTAAGAAGAAATAAGCACCTGACAAATTACTCAGATCATTCAGGGTCTACCACACCAAGCATAAACTGCCTTTTTTTTTTTTTTTTTAATATTTATAGTATTTTTAGAAGGTTTTGTGCTAGTAGCATGAAAAGATCTAGCAAAAGTCACTCATGACATTATCTACAACAATGCGGTGCCTTGACCCCCGCACTAGTTAGCACGTAACATACTTAACATGCTTAAACATGAATTGGAGCAGGGGTTGTAAGGTGTATCTCTCGAGCTCTGTGAAGATGTGATTAAGAGGCAATAGAGTCATGTATACATGGTTTTTCAGTGGCCAACACAGAACTTAACTCTCTTTGCAAAGTGGAAACAGCTGTTGTGGGGGTGGGGAACAAGGACAGCAACCCCAGACAATATATATTAGAATTAGGGTCTGTGAATCTTTTTTGGGGAGGAGGCAGTTACCGACCAGGGATGGTAAGGTCCTATTTTTCTTCTTTAGGGTTTTCTGTGAGTTATTTAAGTAGGTAACAAAGGTTCCTGAGTACCTGAGGGGGTCTGATCAGGTGTGTGCTTGTGCTATACAGTAACTAAGCATTACATTGCTTGAGTGTTTGCTACCTATAGCTCTAGATGACTTAGCTTAGCTTGGTATGAAAATAAAGAGACCTGTGAAATGAGCCTAGATCCCCTAGAGTCTAGTCAAAAGTATTGGTTAAACCTGCCTGTTACTGGGCTGCTGAGGGCTGCTGAGATTTCAGCTGAAAGTTGTGAGATTGCAGGTGGATTATGACAATAGTACAGAGAACAGGGCATGTTGTTTAATGCTGTGTTTCTATGTCTCTGAAACTGTATCAACCAGTTCTGTAATATCAGAAATCAAGCAACTATTTAGCCAGCTATTTACAATGAAACTGAATGGGTCTGGGGGGGGTTCTTGAATTATGCAACATTAATATACCTTCAATTACTGCCGTCGTGCCTGCTCTTGTGCAAATGATGAATATATAAGAATGAGAATGTTCTAGTTCTTCACAAATTTTTACGTTTCTAGTATTTGTCAAGTTGTTTTGCCAGCATTTTCCAAGTGGCAATGTAAGAGTTTAAGTTTTGATGATGAATACAGATAGTATATGACTTAAAATATCAGGCTGAGTAATGCTGAATGACAGGCAAGGTTATTTCCTGAATGCTCTTTGGGTGAGTGAGGAGAAAAAAAAAGGCAGTTTATATGTTTTATAATAGAAGCGGATACCCTGATGATTAAAACAGATACTGGGTAGCTTTAATTTCCTGAGCACGAACATTGCTATCTTAACTTTCATATCCTGAAACGGGAGACCAGGCTGCTGGAAAGGTAAGCAGTGAAGATGTTGTAAAGTTGATGAAATGACATAGCAAAAGATAAAGCAACTCACTTGTCAACCTCCGTCCGTGTTAGATGGGGTAATATTTATCAGTTTGCTTATGCTGGGTATTTTTTATTGCAGCCCTGTGTACGTGCTCAGCCTGCTCTTCTAAGAGTTGCCCACCTCCTGCCGATGGTAGGCACCACGATGTTTGTTCTTTTACCTTTGCTATATCGGTCTCTTCTCCCTCCTGTGTTAATGAAGATGAGACTCTTTATGTGCTCTGTCTGTCCCAGCTTCAAAAGGCTTGTGGCTGAGTCATTACAGTGCTGCACAATATAGACTGGGAACTTCTACAAGTTTTAGGGCTCAGGTGGATATCATAACCTGTCACAGGTTATGGATTCTGGAGAAAATGATGTTCTTTCATCTCTCTTCCATTTCCACAGTGGTTTGCTCTTACTCCCTTCTGGTGGGACAGTACGTGAGGCAGTACTTCCAAAAAATGAGATTTGCTGCCCATTTTCAGAAGGTTTCCGGTCTTGATGTGTGACACATTTTAGACAAAATGATTTGCTTGCTGCTTTGTCAAAACTGCTTCTCCAAAAATATCTAAGAGCTCTTGGCACCCAAGGCAGACAGCTTTCCTGAGGTGATGCAGTTTGAGTCTTGTGCACCAGGAACTATATTTACTTCATCAGGACTGTCAGAGCTGGTCCTTTCCCCACAGTTAATTTCCATGGAGCTCCCAAACGTGGAGGGTGGAGGACCGTCAGCTCCTCCTCTTTCTCATAAACAACCGTGTGAACGGTATCTATGGGGTGGGGAGTGAGCAGAGAGGTCCAGAGCAGTGAGAGACTGTTCCAGCTGGTGGGGCCTGGGTGCCTTTGGTGCCTCCTTCTACTGGCAGCCCTCACTTTCACAGGATCTGAGCAGTGCCGCAGCATTATGCTGCTTGCTTCAGCGTGGATAGCTGATGATAAAAAGGAGCCCGGACATATTAAGCATCTCTCTGCTTAGCTGGCTGGAGGCACCTTGATCCCTGAAGGTGCTGTGGGCCTGAGCCAGCTGTGGGGAGGAAAATCGCACCAAGTGGCAGAGATACGGAGCAGTGCCACGCTGAGCCCAGGTGTGCCTCCGGGGTCCGCACTCTTCCTCACTCCCAGGGCTCTGGTTTAAAAAGGGAAGCAGATCAGAGCAGTAGCACTTTAACTCTTTACTACAAAATGGAGGCGAAAAGTGACAGGAGTCAGGAGGAGAGCACTGAACCTGCAATGCTGGTGCTGCTGATGGATGTATAGCTTTAGCAGGCTCTTTGGCAGTCTGTCCTTACTGTCTTCTGTCATTAAAAAAAAAAAAGTACAACCCCCCCTGCAATTAAAACCATATGGCTCTCTCCCTTCAGTGCCTTGATGGGAACATTTTCATAAATCTTGCTGAAGGGTGAGGCTGGGAAATAACTTGGGTGTTTGCTGCTGCTCTTTTATTTTCCAACTGTAAATTTTGGGGTAAACAATTTTCAAGGAGAAAAGGCTCACTGAATGCAAATACTTCCTTAGAGATTTCTGTTGCTTTTCTCACAGACTGGTTTCTTATTTTTCAATACAAAATTGAATGTAGCCACAGCTTTTGGTGGGGGCCATTGACATTTCCATTCCCAGCAAGGTCTCAGGGAAAAGGACATATCAAAGTACTAAACCTCCTAATAAATATTTACTGGTTTGGTGATTTGACTTCGGATCTATTAAAGCAATTAAATGTCTTTCGGAAATAAGACACTTAAAGTGCTCAGTAAAAAAAATGGCAACTTCTTCAGTGATGCAGTGGAAAAGAAGGACTTGCCCTCCATGTTTAGTATTTTGACACTTTTTTCATACTTTTTATTACTTCGGAATGCTACCCAAAACTGCATTGCACAAAATAGAGTTTCATCTGTTCCAGATTACAGGGTTGTGTGGGATTTTCAAGTTGTGAAAGAACAAAAAAGTTTAAATTTCTGACTGATTAAACAAAATCAAGCCTTATATGTGGAAAGAAGTGTTTTTAAAAAATTGTTATTTGAAATGGGCACACTCACTAAAAATTTTTATATTTTGCAGAGTGACTAACATGTTGTAGTGCTCTAAGCACAAAATTTTAAGCTGCTGTTAGGATACAAATATGCTAAGGTGAAAGTAGCAGAGGTACTATGTACTGTATCTTAGCAGAGGACCCTTAAGTTGGTGTTCTTGGCTTTAAAAACTGCCTCTTCTGCACCATCTGAGATAAGTTGTCTGATTCTCGTATCCCTTGGCATGTGCCTTCACAAGAGAGGATTTAACGGAAATGCATAATGTTATGGTAACGTATTACACAGTGCCATTGTCAGTTATTCACCAGCTTAAGATTCCCTCTTTGGGGAGGGAATGTGCTGCAACAGAACTAAGCACCCAAACCTGAAATCCTTGGAAGCCTTATTAGGGAACACTTGTGTTTTTTTTTTAAATGTTCATTTTACAGCCAGCTTAAACAATTGTTTGTTTGCCCCCTCTTTCTTTTATTTTGTTCTAATCAGAGATATTTCAATGTTTTATCTTTTTCCCCTACCTCCATCTTCTGATTAAGTTGCACTAACAAAATGATGCTAGAAAGAATGGGTTTGCATGTGTGTTTGTGTTGGGTTTTTGCCTTGTCTTTAAGAGAGATAGGAGTAAAAAGTAGTTGTTCCTACTCTAGCCTATTTTGGCCTCACTGGAAACGGCCTTTTTCTTATTTTCAGCGTTCTCTTACCCAACTTTTCAATTTTTAAGCTCTTCACTAATGTTGGGGTCACAGATGGGGGAGACTGATACATCTGAGTGGCAAAAGGTGACAGCCAGTCAGAAAGAGGGGATGTGTGTGTATGCAGGGGAAAGTGCTTATTGTTATGTTTTTCCTGGTTATAAGTTGTGTAATAGCTTATGTGTTTGTTGTTTTTAAATTATTATTATTATTTGCTTGTTTTTCCCCCTCATTGCCAGATTGTGTGTAATTAGAGCAGCTTACTTAATGAAAGATTTGATGTAGCAAACAGATTCATTATAGAGTAGCTTGCTGCGGACAAGATTTTGTTTATTTTCTCTCAGCTGTGGGATATGGAGGCAGGACAACAGTCCTTCGGACAAATTAGGACACTGTGTGTCATGCATTGGATTAATCCTCAGCTTTGCACTTTGACAGTGCCTAACCTGTCTAAAGAGGACCTAGAAGGTGAGCTGGTGAAGGAATAGTGATCCCAGTGTGACCTTCTCCCACTCCCACCAAGTGCTGTTTATCACAAGTGTTCTGGATGCAATGCTGGAAACTTGCCCTGGGACCCATTGCTGCTTTGGTACTATTATTTCTTGACGGAAGCAGAGGAGGAGTGCATATGCACGGCCAAATGAGTTGCAATAGGATAAACAATAGATAATCCCTCTTGTGGCTGCAGAGGCACGCTTACTAGTGAGACAATACACAAGGAGTAAAACCTGAATATTACACAAAGGAGGAAGAAAAAACAAAAGTAACCCCAACGGGCCGCAGCGAGCAGGGTTCGAACCTGCGCGGGGAGACCCCATTGGATTTCAAGTCCAACGCCTTAACCACTCGGCCATCGCTGCTGCTGACAAACCAATCTCCGGGCTGCGATCCTTAGCGAGCACCTCAGCGGCGGAAGTTCCCGCCCCCCGCCGTGCGAGGAGCCAATGGGCGCCGGCCGTCTCCCCGCCCCGCTGAAATGGCGGCCCCGCCGCGGCCCCGGGCTCCCTCACACGCGGCAGGGCCCTGCGCCCAGTGCCGGCGTCGGACATTTTGTCCCGGTTTTACTAATTTCCTGTTTTTACTAATTCTGTTCTTTCGGCTGTTACAAGAGTGCCCTGTCGTAGGGCTTTTCTATGTGATTTTATTCACTGTAGGTATTTTTTACCCTAGCAATAGCTAGGTCAGCAGTAGTGTAACGGTAATTAAATCCAACTTGACTTTCTATGGATGCTGCAATGGATGAAAGTAATCGCTGTCTTTTTCACTCTTTTTGAAGGGTATGTTTATGCTAGGAATTTTACCCTATTTCCCCTCCTATAGTCACATCTTCTGTTAACACTTTTTTTTTTTTTTTTAAATATAGCTTGAGTGATGTCCATGATTGTGCTTCCCCCCACCCCAGGTTTTTCGTATCAGTTACTGATCAAGAAGCACTCTTAATAATTCATTAACTTTCCTCGGTATCAAAAATACTGCTGAATTAATAAAGATCTTAAAATAGGCTCATGAAATTAGTCTTGTATGGCCTTTCTCTGCAACCTGAACCGAGGAATGCAGAGGACAGGGAGATTTCAGAAAGCACAAGGTGTTTCTATAATTTTAAAATAACTTGGTTATTTTGTTGTACTTCACTTTTTAAATTCTCTTTACCACTTAAGTGAAAACTGCTTTCAAAAGGGTTTTGAATCCTTATGTTTAATTGCTCATTACCAATTTCAGGCTAGGTTAGTTTGTGGTCAGGCAGCTCTGACTGCTCAGCTCTCCTTTACAGAAACCCTGGTGCTGTTTGCTGTGTTTTGGATAACAAGGAACATCTTTTAAACATGAAATGTATGCGTATGTGGTCTATATTGGCCTTCATATGCTTATTCCGTGTATTTGCCTTGTAGCACGTGCATGATGGATACAACTGAGATCTCCAGTCACCTGGCAGGTAATTTGAGGCTTAGAGTAAACTGTTGGATTTCTATAGATCCTGGATGATTACGCAAAATCTTCACCTTCTCAATAGATTAGATTTCCAGGATGAGTGACAGACAGTAACTCAGACATATGTTCTGGTCATGAATGACCTGCCTTTCATCATTTAAGGCAGTTTAATGACATATAGATCTGTGCAATAAATGGTACACTACCACCTGGGTCCCTGCTGTTATTTGCACAGTTATTTTACCCAGAAAACATTAACACGACTGCTCAACACTTTGAATTTTGCCCACTTATTAAGGACAGTTTGTAAGTGGGAAAAATTCCCCTTGTCTATATGACATATAAAATAAGCCTCCTCTGCTTTTCCAGATACCTTGTTCTGTTATTATCATTGAAGCAACATGCAAAAAAAAATCCATTATATTACTGGGAGTCATACATTAAAATATTCTTAGGGTCTAAATCAAAACAGTCATGTTTTTAGCATACAGAAAAAGTTATTGCACTTAATCTGACTGAAGTAGTACTCAGTGCTTAGTACTTACTATAGTACAGTGGTTTATGAGAACTCTAGACAACTTCTTCCTGTACTTTATTGAAGGAGGGTCTTTCTAAATACTCCCTTTCTTGACTGAAATGTTAAATATAGTTCTGTAGTTAAGAATTTTTGATAGCTTTTTAAATTAGGATAATTCTTTTGTAAGCTGAGAAAATATGGAAATCGTTACTTCAGAGATTTGGAGCTGTGTAAAGAAAATGTTCAGGAGAAAATGAGGAGATGGTATGTTTGTTACTATTTTACATGGGTTTGACAGCAAGAAAAATCAATGTGAGTGGTATCATCAATGTCTGTACTATGCAATTATTCACATCACAGTCTGACCTCTGTTCTAATAGCTGCCCCAAACTCTAATATTCCTGCGTCTTGAGAATGAAATTAATTGGCACCAATACTAAATTTTGAAACCATGTTTTGGAGTTTCTATTTGATCTCCTTGTCAAGACATGTGTTTTAAATCTGCTGGAAATTATGCTGGAAAGACAATTATATCCTTCAGTCATGCAAAATGCAGAAAACCCAAACAAGACACAGCAAAAATAACTTATGGTGTGGTCTCAGTAACAAAAGAATGAACTTACTTGGAAGAAAGAGAGGGGTGGTTATAGACACTGTCTGAGTGCAGAGCTCAGACTATACTCAGCCTTTGATTTCAATGGGAATGCCCCCACTACCTATTAGCAAATCCAAGCTGCTTCTTTAAACCAAACTGATTTGATGCCTCCACCAAGGTTACCAGTCTGGGCTCATGAATGGGAAGGCTGTCCTTTGTACTGGATACTTGAGCACAGACTGCTTACAAATAGTCCGCCTGGAAACCCTTGGGTGGCTCACAGCTGTGTGGGAATAGCCAATGCATTTCTAAGATTGCTGAGGGTTTAGATGTGGAGCTGGAGGGAGCGCTGGAGTTGGGTTGTCCTCTGTCAGGCCCTCCTCGAAGGTGAAACCCTGTAGCCTAACCATGCCAGGCCCAGAGGCTTTTGCCAGGTTGCAACGAACATGGACTTGTGAAGAGACAGCTAAAGCATACATGCTTTAGTGTGTATGTATCCTGAGCTGTTGAAACCTGGAAACAGACTCAGTGTTCCCTTTGCCTCAAAATTTGTAATGTCTAACTTTTCTATTTTTAATTTAGGAGCCTTTATTTCCTAGCAGGACTAAGAAGCAACTTATTTTTTTCCTTAAATGACATTTGCCTTTATTTTGTTCACATGAATCTAGGACTTGAGTTAAATCTGAAATTTCAGTAAAACATAAATCATGAGAGTTGGCTGATGGCTGTATATGACACACACTGTTATATTTAACCAACTACATTCAGTTTAATCTTGAAGAACTCTCTTCAGAGAAAATTGGTAACTTGAGCAATGCTAGGGTGACCTCCAGTGTTCTTTGTGCAAGCTGCAAGTAAAAGAGAAGATAGGATGTGTTGCCCATACCACGTGCAGAACAGGCAGGTTTAAGCACTTTCATATAATAATCTTTGAAGTTGAGCAGTGATGAAAAAGGGATTAGGGAAGCATGGTGTCATTTGCAGAGTGCTATTTGAATTCTAGCACTTTACTATGAAGCTGTTATGTTCTCAAGACAGGAGATCTTGCTACAAAACAAATCACTAAAAATATTCTGAAGAAAGCCTCAACAAAACCAGGATTGCAGTGTTAAGTCCTGGATACCGAGATAGGGAAACTCAACAATATTTTTAAAAGTAATTAAAAGCTCAAGATACAAGCTTGAAGTGAAATTGAAAAAAATTCCTAATATGTAATAAGGTCTCTTGCCAAGCGCTAGAGAGCCTCTGCACATACAGGTGTTTAATAAAGCACGCTACCTACTGAACATAATCTTATTTTTAAGACCTTGAAGTCAAGGTATTTCGCTGCATTTAAGAGCTTGAGACAATATAAGGGGAGAGACATCAAAAGAAAACTGGTCTCAGGCAGTTTGAGTAGGATTGAGCTTCCCCAGCATTCAAGTGGGCACTTGACCCTGAGATGCCTCAGCCTGCTGCTCATGTCATCTTTCCCGGACACAGAGGGAGATCCTTGGCTCTGTGAGCAAGGACACTCACCTGTTCCACAATGGAATGAGCAATTCCTCAGAAATGTTTTCCAGTAGCTATTGGGCAGCCCTGGAGATGACTAGGGCTGAGACTAACAGTGTAACTAAAACATCTGGCATGCCACAGGCTAAATGAACAATGTTTATGCATATAGATGGTTAATTAGCATAAAATGATATTGTGAAAGAATTAGTTTATTATCAGCATTCATGCATATAACATTGCTTTATTAATGCATTGTTCTATAATTTCAGAATTTTTGAACCTATGGCACCTGTTTTTAAATGGGAATAAAAATTATGGCTGACAGCCTTCTGGAAGGATTGTGGTATTCAGAAAGTTTTCAGAAACAGAAAATGCAATTATAATATACTTGCTTTGGAAATGCAAACTAAACTAAAACCATCAGTGCTTAGAATTTTTCTTCATGGCAGTTCTAAACATGAAGTAAACACTAAAAAAAGTTTTAGTATATCTCCTGGGCTTTTAATGTAGATTTAACTGTTGAAAAATGAATGCAGGGTAACAGATAAAATTTCCCAATGGGTAAGTGTATTTTGCAAAGTAAATTTATCTCCCAAAGGAATCTTAAAACTAGCAAGAGCTGGCCAATGGAATAGATAACGGTCCTAAATCACACTTCTCTTTATCCATTATATAAAATAATGGTACTAGGATAGCTTTCCCTGTATTTTTTTCACATCTTTAACCTCTTTAAGTAAAGAGGACAGATACTGCAGAGTCTTTAATAGAAATATGGACAGTTTAACCAGCCAGTAGAAAGAAATACTTAATCAGCATGCACATGTATTCTTCAGCATTAAATATTCTGTCTTTAGAAACACAGGATTGAGTCCCAAGCACTTCAGCACTTCGGTTTTCTTGCCTTTTTTGACCCCAAGTGCAATGTTCATTCCTAATGCCTCTTCCATCCTTTCTCATGCATTTGCTCTGTGGCCTTTCACTTAATCAATCTCTATCAGCTTTAAAAAAACAATAGTTTCAACATTTATTCCTGTTAGAAATCTAGTAATATGTCTGTGATGCTTGCAACAGAAAAATTAGATTGTGCCTCCTAAGTTAACAAGAAACACTTACAGCAGTGTCAGTGCAACAGTAGCTTTGTGCTTATGTGTAACTTGGAATATTCAAGAGTAAATTTTACATCTCTCTTGAAGAATGTGAATGATGAACCCAACACATTGTGTATTGCAACAGATAATGCTAGCACCACTGGATTACACAATTTCATGTTTTCTTACTGAAGATGCTAATGAATAACGAAAATGATGCTGCATACCGAAGTACATTTCTTCTCGATGTCTCTTATTCTGTCTATTAGCTTTGTATATCATCTAAAAAATGCCTGAATGCCTAAACCATACAATGGATAGAAATTTACTTCAGGAAACCCTATATGGCTAAAATTTTCCATTCTGTGTGCCTAAGAATGGACTTAGGGACCAGTTTCACGTACAGAATCAAAAGTGGCTTCATTTTGGAGCTGCTATATAACCACACTATAGCCTACCCCTATAGCCTGTTGTTTCATAAACTTCCCCATGTAGTAGTTTGTTCGTGCTGTGCCATACACCCTTAGTCCTAGTCTGCTTTAGCCAAATACTTAAATATAGAATTAGTTTTTAACACTATTCCTCTGTATTGAAACATTCTGTATTTGATTTATCCTAAACTTTGGGAGTTTTTATGGTATCTCCAGTATCACTGAAAAACCCTTTAGGGATAATTTGCTGTCTCTGTCTATCTTCTGTGTAACAGATATATTCATGGTGTAAGGCTGATGTTAAATGCATATTGGTTTTGGTGTGCTTTTTTATACAGTATCCTTACAATCATTTAGGATCATTTGGGGAACAGTGATTTGTTTAACTGTTCCCAAATTTTTGCTACTAGCTCCATTAAGACATTTGGAGACTATTAGACATGAATGCTAACTAAAATGAAAAGCTGTTATTCATCACTTAAAATTCTAACCACTACACCAAATTAATTTGCCTGTGAAACAGATATTGATTG
>VWYH01002398.1:0-59551 GCA_013399365.1 Pampusana beccarii | reverse complement strand
TGGCATGCTCTATGAGAATTCTCCCTAATTAAGTAGTCAGTATATTGAGTTGTCAAGTTTCAAGGAATTTGCATTTCATCATACTATGCTTTCTGGCACAATTTATTTAAAACAGGGCCTAGGTAATTCTGTCATGACGCGGCTATGTTTCCTACTTCCTTTCCTAGTTCGGAACCTTGTACTGTGCTCCTCTTCGCTGTTTATTATCAAATGCGGTCAGTCCCTTGGCCTGATTCAGCATTGTGTTTCCTTGTTCTGTGGCTCCTGCCTCTTTCTTGGTGCCCCACTTACCTTCTGTCTGCTTGAAAGCATTCTGACAGAAGCATGCTAAAATTCCATAGGAAGGGATTGCTAGCTTGTGAAGTATTTTACCTGCTTCGCTCGATTTGCTTGACTCCACGCCTATAGCACCAGGATCTATTGCTAATGACTGAAATGCTATTCCTGGCATGATGAAATGCAAGGGAACTTTCAATCAACCAAAGTGCTTAAGAATTGATAAAATCTGATCTAGTAATGGTGCATTAACATTAGAATCCTGAATGGAATCCTGCTATCTTAAACAAAAAGGCTATTTAATGGATATTGCAGATGTTTATCTGGATAATGGAAAAGATAAAAATCCTTTCCTTTATTGAGATTAAGACATTAATTACTGTTTGGGCAATAGCACCATTTTTAGAAACTTTTAGGACCTTTGTTTCTTAAAGTCAGAGCCCCGCTCGGGCTTCTCCTCTTCGAGTCTCCCTCAGATATGAATAGTGAGTACTGATATGGTCTCCAAGGCACAACTGTAGTGAAACCTCCTCTGTCCTGAAACAGAGAAAGGTTCTCATGAAATAGATGTTATTTTGCCTTTTTTTTTTTTTTTTTTTTTTTTTTTTTTTTTTTTTTTTTTTTTTTTTTTCTGTTACGGATAGGTGTAATTTTTGTGAGTACAGACTTTATTTTGGGACTGAACTGCAATTAGAGGATGCCAAGAACTGGAGGACCCAGATGGCTCAGGTCCCTGGATATGACACATGGAAATTTTCATTTTAATTTTAAATTTGTCAATGATGATGAAACGCGTGTACCATAATAGCTGCTGGGCAGCTTCCATGGAATTAATTAGTATCACGGGGTATTTTTTTATAGACATTATCTAGAAACATTAAAAAAAATTCCTAATAGTTATATAAAACACACTGTTCTTCTAGTACTGATCATTTCTGGTCGAGGACTTAAAGCTGTTGGCAGTGTAGAGTTGAAAAACTGCTGATGCTTTTGACCAATGTGTTAATTGTAGGCAAACATCGCTGCAGTTTGCCATGCATCTGTCAGGCTCTGCTTACAGTGCCTTCATCAACTTAGTTAAAGCAACATTTTAAAGGAAGGAAATATGACATCTGTCAGTGCAAGTATATGAATAAACATGTACTGTTTGCTAATCCTGCTTATGCAGCTAAACATTAATTTACATGTCTAAACATCCATGTGTATCCAAAGAGAGGTACACAATTTTATGTTGAAGCTTTCGTCTAACTCTTGAAAATGTGACTGTACAGCGTCTGCTTTTCTCTTTAGTCTTCTCATACGTAATGGATCCTTTTTAGATAAGTGCTGTTAGTTGTACTTACATTTTAATGAAATTATAAGTTCAGTGTTACAAGATTATCAAGTAATAAAACTGAACATTATTGTAGGTGTCAATGCAGCCAAATATTTAATGCATTCTTATTTTTAAGTAAATAATCCTAGTAAATTTTGGCATGTGCGCAGCACACTACTGGATTTGCGGCCTTTTTCCTTAATGCATTTTTACCAGATTTATTGGGTTTTCTACAAAAAACATATTCCGTGTTTCTACTTGCACCTGTTTTATACACACATTTACTATATTTTTATGAAAACAAACCCAAGGTAAGTGGATAGGCAAATACCTCTAATGTTGCAGGTAAGTGGATATGCTTTCAAAATCTGAGTATGCTAAACAGCACATGAAAATGCTTCTCTGTGTGCCAAAAATACCCTTGTGGTAGGATTATTAATCAGACTTGGCTTTCATAATGTTTCTGCCGCACTGTAAATAAAGAGTAACATATTTACCACCTGTATGAAAATTAAGTATGCTTCTGGCTCCAATTCTGTATTGCTTGTCCCTGTTCTGAGCACAGATTCCTATGTCGGTATGTAGACCCTGATTTACTTCAAAGAGTTGTTCCCTTTTGTATGAGTCAAATCTTAAAAAACAAGATTTTTTTTTTTTCATTTTTAATTTCACCATATTTTTCCATTTTATTTATTTTATCCCATAAAAATAATATATACGGAGTCTATTTAATATTTCTAATTAAAACCTGTGCCTTTGTTTTGTTCTACAGGCTATTTTTCTCATTGCCTTTGCACAAACAGAGGAATTACAATTTTGGGTAAAACCCAGTAGATGCATCTAGTGCAAAATCCTGATTTTGTTAGTAGCTCCATATTACCAGATGCTTTAGAAGAAACTTTAAATGAGATGATAGTGGGCAACTATGAAAAAAATCCCCTCATCAGAAAACCTCCTTTTTGATCAGTAGTTCGCTTAACCCTGAAACACGCATTCCTGCTTAAACATAAAATGTATTTGTAGTATTGACAGGTTGCAATTATCCTGGGTAAATGACCACTCTAACTTCAATTCCTATTAAGCCTCAGTGATATATTGTAGCAATAAACCTTTGCAATTCTTTATACATGTTAAATCAAATACTTGTATATTTTGAATTATAAGACTTTGAATGTAGGAAAGCTAAAACTCAGAGATACAATAGATGCAATTTCGATTATCCTTTGAAGTCAATTTACCATGGGTCTTGTAGCTCAGTGTCCTGTTTGTTTCAAACTAAGCTTCTACATATAAATTGTTATACAGTATTAAAAGCTCTACTAATTACACATCTACTGTTAGCATTTTGCTTGTGCAGAAATCTACGGTATACAATATTAGCACTCAGTTAAAAGTTTGATTTTTATATGTCTTTATTGTTGACAATTTCTATTGCTGGTGGGTTGCATGTGGAGAAACACAGTGGTAAGGTGCTTTTGTTGAATTCTCTGAGAACCTCGTGATCTTCATGAATATTGTAATCTTTTTTGATCTTCAGTTATTCTTACCTTTGTTGTCTACATTTCCTACTTAAGAAAAATATTCCTAGTGAAAATTTGAAAAGATAGTTTGAAGAAATAAACCTCAAGCCATGGAAGTCTTGAAATTTGTTTCTTCTTTGTGTGGATGCCAAGAAGATCTAAACGTGTTCAGGAACTGCAGGCACTGCTGTTTCATTTCGGATACTCATGTTGATATGATTAATTTAGCAATTTAAGCTTCTATACAGCTTATTTCATACTGGATGGCTTCTCAGTAGTAGTAGGGATTTGTGCCTTGTAAGCAGGCTGGTTTTATGGTGGTCTCTTTTCAAATAATATTATCTATTGTTTGTATAAAATTATAGCTCATGGATTCAATTACAGTTCTGAGAATTTTAATTAAATAATATACAAACATGAAATATATTAACTCTGCTCAGCACTTCTATTAAAAGCCAATAAATTAGTAAAGCAACTGAAAATAGAAATAAATTACTAATTACTGAATTTACTTACAGATAACAGCTGAAGGCAAATGGACAGCCAGAATACAGGAATGTGCTGTCTGTAAAAGAAAAAAAAATCTTTTATTTCTAGAGTGACATAAGTGACAGCTAATATCAGAAGTTCTTGCAGCAGTGTGAAATTTTGTTAAAAGATTTCAATTTTAAAATTTCATTTGGCCTAGTGCAGACTAAATTATTTGAGCAGACATGATGACACCTCTACTGGTAGACACAGGGGTAAGTGTGAGGTCCTGGGTCTGGTTGCACGTTCTGTCCATGCTGGGGCGAGATTCGGCCACTCAACAGTGACAACTTTTTGACTTTGCTTCTGTGGGAATTAAATCCAGGTACATGACAGGCATGAAACCTTGGTGTTAATCAGCCACGTTCCTTACCTGGATGATCGCAGACCCAGAATGGGATGTGCTACAGATTGTGTCCACTCAATGCAGATACAGATATCTTGCTTGATTTGAAGTGTCATTTACTTTAGGAGATACCTTGTTTGATTTTAAATTTGATTTATTAACGTTCCAATGTCCTTTGTGGAAGTGCCAGGTCTGGCTCTCATTCAAAGCTGGGAAATTCTATCCAGAGTCCTACAGCAGAACGTACAAATGCTGGACCTTGCCTTGTGAACCAAGGGAAATAATCCTGACAGTCAGACAGACAGACAGACAGACAAACTTACCACCCGAAAAAATAGCTTATCTCAGTAGAAGTGATAGAGAAATGTTGACGTTAAATTACTTAACTTAAAAACCACATAGACTTAGTGCATATTTTTATGTTCAATGCTCACAGCTACTGCTAGGAAGTTGATCTGACAGAAACGTTTGTGAATGGCGGCATCTGTATGTGGAAATTTCCTTTCCCACTCCCTGGGAGCCAAAGTGCCGTTGTGATGACAGGTCTCTTCACAGCTCTGTTCAGGAAGCAGCTTTCTCGGTAGGCGCCGTTTGCAAACAAACTGCAGCGCGACAGCTGTTTACTGCACGGTTTAGGAGAAGAAACCATGTGTGTAAACCGGCAGTTTGGCCAGCGGTGGGTGCGTTACAAGGGTGAGATTCCCTCTACCCATTACCTGTCAGGGCGGGGCCGCCACGCGCACAGCCGTTAAACGTTGCCGCGGGGACCCGTCTGTGCGTTTCCCGCCAGTGGCTGTCACGGGCCGTGTCTGTGACGGTGCGAGACCGCTCGGGGGCGAGGCGGGGCCGGAGCCGGGTGAGGAGCAGGAGGCAGCAGCGGGGGGGCTCCCCCCTCAGAGCTGGGTGGGTTTTCGTGCCCGTCTCAAGTAATGAGGCGAGAGCACCTGTGCCCTCGGGTGGGGAAGGGGAGAGAGGTGGAAACAGGGGAATGGGCACGTTAGAACGGAGGTTGTGACGAGAGCGTGTGTTTTCAACACGGCGTTGAAACTAGGAAGGCCCTCAGGAGCAAAGAGGAGGTGTGTGGAGGTCCCCTCTTACTGAAGAGTGAATGTGGCTCAGAGAGGTGTCTGTAGATAAAATGGTAATACTCTGGTGTATCCTGGACCTGGATGGCTTTTGCTCAGAGCTGTGTTGGGGTTTTAAACTGGCTTCCGCGGTGTGAGCATGTAAGTAGGCAAAAATAAATTTTATTAAAAATATAGAGGTTTTGAGGGATATCTTGTAGTGTAGCATCTTCTGCTTCTGTCCATCTTGCCAGGGAAATGCATGCATTTCTGCTGCTGTTTCTGGCACGTTAGCGCAAATGCTCCTCTCAAACTTTGCTGGCAAAGTTGTTGTTTGTTTGTTTGTTTGTTTTTAATGAAGAATAAATGCCCTTGTTATGAGAGAATGAAATGACTCCAGCATAAACACCTTTTGTAATTTGTCAGAGCAGTTGTCAAACTGCTGGCCTGTAAGAAGCTATTGAATGCTTGAAGTACTCAATCGGGTGACCACCTAACTTGTAAACTTATTAAGTGTAACAGAAGATGACAGAATCTTAGATCAAATAAATAACTTCATGTGTCTAAAAATACTTTTTAAAAAAATTGACATAAACCAAGGTAATTAAGGAAAAATTCCAACAAGTTTTGTTTTGTGGTTAATGTAGTTTTCACAGCAAAAAGACTGATATTTCTGTAGTGAGAACTCGTTTTTCCGTCTGGATGCCATCAAATTGGATTGACCAATGAAACATTGCACAAAAATGGATTAAACCTGCTCCATGAAGTTAAGGAAAGCTGGGTTAGGTATAGAAGTCAGAGGATTGAATTTAGCAAGATGTGAAGTTGTGAGATAAGGAGTACAGCTAGTTAATAGAGAGCGAATGTTAAAGAGGCTTGGACAAGATTACAAAAAGGCTGTTAAGGAAATCTGGGAGACAGCCAAGGTGGGAAAGTATAGTGTATAGTAGTTTACCATAATCCATACCATAAGCGTATTTTTAGGTGTTGTGTGTGGAGTATTTTAATGGTGCTTAAAAGTTGGTGCTGCAGTGGTATTCACAGGGGGTACTGCATAACTTCAAAATTTGCGGTGCTTCCTTGTAATAATGACATGTGCCCAGCATGGTAAGTGTTTCACAGGTAACCTGTCAACCCCAAGTTCAAATTGAAAATCTTTGTAGCAACAAAGCATGCCTGAGCATAGGTGGCTGGAGCCATTTTAGACAGTTTTGGCCTCATAAAGCATCCCCATATCCAGCCCTGGCATATGTGGTTGAAGTCTGTAGGAGACCTGCAGTACCCTACAGGTTTGTATGGTGGACACCCTACAATATCTACAATGGCACTAGCAGCTCAGCTTAAGCAGCTGAATATCGTTCCTCATTTGATAATGCAAATGACAGGATGAAGAGCTCTAAATAAACTGGCATTTTCCACACCTCTTCGTAGCGTACCTATTAAAATAAGGAGGATCTCTTAACCACTGTAGTAATTTGTTTCATAAATGACACACTGATGTAGTTGCAGAGACCTAATGATTAAAAAAAGTGCAATAGGAATTACCTGCGTAACTCCACTTGTCTATATTGAATCTTAAGTGAATTGCATTTTTATTTGTTCTTAATTAAAAAACATTCATGGAATAAATAAGAGAGGTAAGAAATGCTGAGAAATACTAACTGCACTTAGTAAGGTTTAGACTTGGGTTGCATCACATAGTTTCAATATAGCACACAGAAAATTGAATCTTCCTTAGTCCAACAGCTTTCTTCTCTGGCTATTGTTAAAGCCTTCCAAATTCATGAGCTGAAGGAGAGCAGAGAAAGGGTTATCTTTCAAAGCCAAACCTTGAAAAATTATGAGAGGAATGAATTATGAATAAATTTTTAAGTTTAACATTGCAATAATATTTCCTATAATAAATAGTTACATCATCTAGAAAAGTCTGCTTAGTATCTGTTAATAATATTTGATGCTTTTGCAAGGGAACAAAATCTTCTGTAAGATGTTCTGTATACACCTTTTGAATTACTTTCAAATATTTTCCTTCTATGTAGCTTTAAGTGCAGAAGACATTACTGAAATCGGTTGGCCATTGCAGGACTGGGCCCAAATGTGATCGATACTTCTTTTGTTTCTTACAACAGTTTCAGTGTTGTCTCTTATGTCTATCCAAGTCTCGGGTTTTTTTCCCTTACCTATTGTGAGTTGTCACAGTATGTACTTATTCCTCATGTCTTTTTTTTTTTTTCCTCTCTTTTTTTTTCTCCTTCCCTAGTTGGGCCTCTCCAATGCTGTTGGCTGGTGTCAGATTTCCTCAACCTTCTGCCTGCCCGTGCCCTTTTTACCTCTAAACCTCCTAAAAATAGCCAAACTGCTGTAGTTGAAGTTGAAATTTTCCAAAATGAAAATTCAGCCTGACACATGGACCTCTTACAAATTTTCAGACTGAATGATTTAAGACCATTAAGATCTAAAGCAACAGAATAGAGGGTCTGTAGCAGAACAGATAGAAGTTTTGAGCAACTTATGCCTTTTCAGAGTTTCCAGAGTTGTTTTTACATGAGCACTATTGCACACTACACTTCAGGGTACTCAAATTTGCTGTAATAGCAATTTAGCAAAACTGTACTCATGTCCATTTCTTAAATGGCTACCTTGGTGCAAAATCTTATAAATGTGGGATTAACGATCTGGAAATGTGTCTTGAGTGTTTTCTGAATGTAACTGAAGAAGATTGTCATGTACAGTGTGGTTTGGATGAACTTTCGTGGTATGTACCTTGCAACTATATTTGACCTGGGTTTTACAACAATGACCTTTGCTTCCTTCTTCACCTTACCCCTCTCATGTTCAATGTAAACCTTGTTGATTTCTAAGGGGGCTTTGCCATTGATATTAGTGGCGCTCGATTTCGTGTATAAAAGCTCAGTGCCAAACTATTTTTGCAAGACTAGGAATGAGCTTGGGGTGTCTTTAAGTGGTGTTTTCATTAGCGAGTTGTCAGTGAGGTCAGGAATTAACAGTTTAGGAGGAGGTTCCAAATGGGTACTGCCCTCCCCATTTTGACTCTTTTCCCTTCCTATTTTGTTTCTTACAGACAGGCAACCTGTTGCTGTCTCACTGTCAGTGCCTCTGGAGTCGAGCTGCATCAAGGGAGTTCTCAGAGCTGCTTCTAGGAGCTCTTGTTGGATTCTTGTTAAAAAGGTAAGACTGAAGAGGAATTAAGGGAATTTTCCACTTAGTGAAAGAATATGAAGCTGTGACTGGAAAAAGAAGGATAGAATGTTGCATGGGTGCTGTTATTTTTAAAAGTTTAACTTACCTCCTCATACTTTTGCATCTAATGCAAGGAAGGTTTGTGTAAATGTTTGTCACCTCAGTGTTGAAAATACCGAATTACTGTACAAGGCAATTTTATACAGCTATTTTTGATTTTAAAAGATAAAACGCACTTGTTTATAAGTGAGGGGTACTGTAGGGATATTATATTCAATATAACACTTGTCATGTTTCAAGAATTTCATGTACACTAAGACAATTTTTCATTATGTAAAATCCATTTGGATTCCTCTTACTAGAGACGAGAGTTATGTTCAGAGCTAGTGAAGCTCCAAAGACATCCAACGGCAAAGAATTAGGCCTGATGACAGGCATTTAGAAAAAATGCATAATGAATTGTTGCTGTTCTCTCCTATTCCTCATCAGTTGGTTGGTGTTAGGAAACTAATGCACCTTGGAACAAAGTTGTGTATGTTTTGTTTTGTGGTGTGGTTCTTTTTTAAATGGTTGGAATGGAAGTGGAGGTTAAAATGGGCTGGAATGGCTTTAGTCTTCTGAAGCTGTTTCACCAGAAATGATGTATTGACCAGGGTTTTTCTTCTGAGCCATGTTTTGATTTGGAGCTGGCTTTCTGGGTCGATAGAGGAAATAAGGTGTCATGCAGCACTAGGAACCCCATTGGAAGAATTATTCTGCATGTCAGAGGTCTGTCCATGTATACAAGCATGATGTGGTAGGATTATGGTTTTGCTTAAGTCCTGTTTTTCTGTCCCCTGTTTCTTAGATTGTACTTTTGCAGGTACTGGCTAACTAGCTGCTTGCCAGCCTCCAAAATGATGCCGTTTCTGAAAATAGTTTGGGTTTTTTTGTTTGTTTGGTTGTTTTTTTTGATGCATAGCTCAAAATTAATATGTGTTTAAGAAATATCAATCATATATGCTACCCTTAATTTTGGGGTTGTTTTGTGCATATCTGTGGACAACAGGGACACTGGGTCCCTGGACAAAACAAATAACCTTTATAGGAATCTGAAAATAGCTATCTAAAATGGTACAGAGTGGTGAAGCATCCTGGGGTAATGCATAGGTATGAAACAACAAAATCTGTTGGCAAGAGTAGTGGTTCTGCAGAGAAGGGAAAAATGTGGTTTTGGGTTTTTTTACCTCATTGCAACTGAGTAAGAGAAAGACATTTGTTAAGCAAAACTGTATAGTATAATGTTGCAATAGATAACACTAGGTAAATAACAAAAATGGGAAATGAGGGGATTGCATTTAACAAAAAAAATCCTTTCAATAGCACATCATGGATTTTTTTTGTTGCCTTTTTTTTTTTCTTTTAAATGAGTTGAACAATATCCTATTTTTAGTAGAAGGTCAACTTGAACTTTATTTAAACAGAGTCTCTGGTTTTCAGTTGAGATAGGAACACTTTAAAAGTGATAACAGAAGGGAGGGCTTGGAGCCAGACTTTCTTAACCTATCATTACCAGCACAGGATTGCCATCCATGTAGGAACTGCATGCCACTTAAATAGAGAGGTTCTGTGTTCACAGTGCGTGCAGTGAAAATAGCACAGAGACTCATGTGAAAGGATTTTTTTTTTTTTTTAATAATTTGAAGTGTCCAAAGAGTATTAATGAAAACCTTTTCTTTTTGAATGAAATGCTGCCATCTGATGTCACACCACCTTATTTTTTTTGTCTTTTTTTGAAGTAAACGCATTTTCACGATCTTAAATATTACAACTGCAGTCTGAGACCAAAAATTCTAGTATTTGCGAAAATGTACCTGGATGAAGTGTTAGGAAGATAAGATTGGTAAAGCATTTCTAAACTGAGCAGGATTGTTTTGATTCTGCTGTCACCTGCAATGGTGTATATCCACTACAAGTTCGCTTATATCAATGGAATAATTTAGTTTACTGCTAATATAGTGAGGGCATTGTCAGGTTCATGAGTTTCCATGCTTAACTTCAGTGGAGAAGATTTTCCTTGCTGGGGATGTAGGCTCAGGGCCATAGCACATTTTTGGATAGCTGTTGGTTGAAAAGCAGAATCTGGTATGCTAGTGTGAAGCCACAATTTTTGTAACTGCTCAGGCTGTAGGATTCCCACCTCTGCTGGAACATCTAGAATTTGTCAGTGTGTTACAACTGGCTGGAAGTGTGTGCATTCAGCCAAGGTGGTTATTTTGATAGTATGTTTGAAGGAGAAGAATGTGTTAGCTAGGAATAAGAAATACTTGTATCTGGGTAACTTTGACACAAGTATGGAAGATGAGATTATATTATTTAGATTTATAGTGTAAATTGTATTTGGAAATGTTTCACTCTTTTTAGCCTGTTTATTGGCCTCAGTTAAAAAAGTATGAGTAAGGTGCTCTAGTCATTAGACGGTTTTATCCTAGCACTCCATTCTTGATTCTGCCACTGGCATTCTGTGTGATCTTGTGTAAATAATTTTTACTCTGTGGTTCTGTTACCTTATGAGGTATTGGAAGACAACCTCTGCTTGAAGAAGTGTTTTGATAGAATGTACTGTTGAAAAAGTTGGCAAGACTATTAAGGAAAAGAGAGCATGTTCTGAATGTTAAAACCCTGGGAAAAATCTTCATTTGCTATCTCAGTAGACATCAGAATGTCTGCATGAGGCAAGTTCATTGAGGTGTAATGATTTCCCCATCTCAAATGTTTTGTTCTATAAACCTAAAACTAAACTAAGGCTTTTCGTGCCTTTAAGTCACTCATAACCTGTTCTTTGCCATGTGAATTCTTTGGTGTCCACTAAGAACTAGGCTTACACTGCATTCTTTTCCTTGATGGATTCATTATAAGGGATGATGTGTGACTCTATGCTGAGAACTATGTTGAACAACTTGGTGGAAATCTTGTGTTCTTGGGAACTTCAGCTGTTTTTCAGGTGTGGTTAAGTTGGCCAATGGATTAAAAAATTGTGCTAGGGAGAAAGTAGACATAGAGGGAAGTGAACAGGAATGTAAAAAACAATTTTTTTTTTTTTTTTTGTTCTCAGTTCTAAAAATTATTTTCCAGTTACTTCACTACAAATCTACACCTAAATGCAAAGCCTCTTTGAGTAGCCTTCAGAGAACAAATGTTATTAATGAGTCTGAAGCTTGCCACCTTCTTTAATTCTCCAGCTCTACTTTCCTTTGTGGTGTCTTTGCACTGACAAACACGTTTCTTGTTAGTAGTGATAAAATCTGAGGAGGTTAGAGTGTAACCTGTCAGCTTTGTATGGAAATTTAAGTAAATTGGCAGGTGCATTATAGGTTTTTCCTGGTGTTAAATGGGCCTGATCCTTCCCAGGTATCAGTGGTGTTGCTTCATTCCCAGGCATGGTCTGGCCCACAAAGTACAGCAGGTCTTCAAGCAAAAAAAATGTCCACGGTGTTGTGCTACAAGCAGAACCAGTACATTTTAGATTTCTGAATATCTAATTTCATGTGTCGGATAGAAGACTAAAGAAAAACTCAGAAGCCACAAAAACAGTCGGTATAAAACCTGATTTGCACTTGCTGTACTGACTCTGTAGCAAAAGGACTAACAAATTTTCTTCCCAGAGCAGTGCTAGCACCTGTTGGTGAAGCTATATAATAAATATTGCAATTAAGAACAAAAAATAAAGCATATTCTATTAGGTATCTTCAGCAATGTTTCATGTCTTGGAAGTCCTCAGGTATTCTGTCCATATATATCTTCTTTAAATTACTAATCCAGAGTACTTTGGTTTAATAATTTTTTTTGTCTTCACTGTTTTTTAGAAGGCAATAGGCCTGTGCATTTTATGAATTTGATAGAATAATATATTGTATGTCAGTGTATAGTAACATACAACAGAAAACATAAAACAACAAAGAAAACAAATCTGGTGCCAAGTTACTGGGTGAGAGCCTTATGAATCCCTTTGCTGTCCAGCTCAAAAGTGCGAGACTGAGTCATCGCCTTGAGACTGAAGTTGGCACACAATCAGAATGTATGGGAATACAATAGATGTGCTGAAAATTATGAGAATAAGCACCAGAAGTGTCAGTAATGACACGTTTCATGTCATCTAATTGTTCAAAAGCTTTTTAAATTCAGATTTTTTTGACATATTTGTGCTGTAGTATATAGCTTTAAGGATGCCCATCCCCCTGCCACCCCTCCAGCAGCCACTGTGTCCTGTCAGTCATCCTGAAATACACTGGAGAGCTTGTCAGGCGGTCCCTTGTAGATGCCTCGGAAGCCAAATAGTGAGCCATAGCAGTTGCACTGAAGTTCCTTACACAAGGAAATTACATAGACAGTTGCTTTAGTGCTGAATATGGACCATTTGTATTCTAGGATAGGTGAGTGATGTGCTATTGGCTTTCTAATTATCTAGCAGGAAATGGATTCTAAGGTTGTTTTCTAATTTATGCAGGATATCTTTGGCTCTGCTTTCTGACACTAATTAGTTTATCTATGTCGGTATACAGTGTACTTATAAATGGTTTAGAAGCTGCAGGTACTGTTTTCACATTGTATTGCAGATGGATACAAACTTTTGGCTGTTTTTCCTGTGTCTTTTTCTTACACCAAAAGACTCAGCAGTTTCAGTTTGGACACATCTGCTGAAAAGATGAAATTCTCATCATATTAAAGTTTGTAGAACTTGGTAGGAGTGTGCAGGTGGTTGCTTTTCTGGCTGTTCTGAGGCACAGCTGTATCTTGTGACACATGCTTAACATCCCAAGTGGTGTAAGAGCTGCTGGTCTACAGTGGTGAAATTGCCTACTGTAAAGGTTAATACAACTGAGTGTGAGGTTATAGCAGCCTTTAACCAAAATATCTCGGTCAGGATCCCTGCTGTAATTAGAGGGTGTTTTATACTGGAGTAGACATGTGCATTTAAAAAAAATAGAAGATGGACTGTGATTCTCATTCTGTCCTGAGGCAGGCACCAAAATTTGTCACTTTAATGACGATGATCTGGAAGGATCTGGAGTTTTGCTTTGTAAGTGGAAATATCAGAGAAAACCCCAGAATGATATTTACTGGCTGCCTGTTTTTCTTTCTATCACCCGTTACCCTTGCCTTGATTTAAAACAAACCAGCTAAACAAACCCTATGCAAAAACCAATCAGCTAATATGGTAAATAACAGTAAGGAGATCCTGGTAACTTAAAAATATGTAGTCAAGGAATCAAAATAATTTAAGACTTTGTAGTTTTCACTGCATTGGCTTGCAAGCTTTTATTCATATTTTGGATGCTTTAACGAAGTTTCACGAAGCATCAGAATTACTTAAAAAAAACCAAACCCCAAAACCAAAAAACAAAACCCAAACCAGAATCAGCAAGTGAACCCTTAAGTAGGTTATTTACAGCTTAGAATATAACTGATTTTTTCCGGAACAATCCTTTTTGCGATTGATTTTCAGTTAATGGTAAGTTAAGGCTAGAAAGCTAATGTTGAGTTCAAAAGCCAGTTGAGCCAGGGCTCAAGCAAAGAATAAAAATGCTTATGTTAGACAATATGCTAAGGTTAAAAACCAAACAAACACCCCCCAATACCCAAACAGAAAACCACAAACAAAACCCAAACATCTCCAAAACAACCTAGAAAGAAAGAAAAGGGAAAGTCACAGCACATGTAACACCTCCCAAGTTTGAGACTGCTCAGTAGTAGGATTTTGGAGCGCAGTGACCTTTAATAAGAGGAAGTTACTATAATTACAACAATGTTTTTATCTGCTGAATTTTAGAAAATATCTGATCATTGTAGATGACCTGTAGTATAGGAAGTTGTGCTGAGAGGATGTAGAGCAGCTCTTGCTGCAAGCAACTAAGGTTTTATATTCCCCTTCTATCAAGGAATCGAGGGGAAGCTGCTGCAAAGCTAAAGCATGAGAGTATCTGCAGAAAAAATAACCTGAAAATCATCTTGTGATTTTTTTCAAATCTCAGTAGAAGCATGAAGTGCTGTCTCCATCCAGTTCTCACCTGTCCCCTTGCAACTGATGTATGTCTTGACCAGAAAAAAATCACAGCTCAGTTTGTACCATTTATTTGCAACTGTTGTGATGGATTTCAAGAAGTACCCGTATCCTGGGAAGCTTGTGAAAGTGTCAAAGATAAGGGTTGTTAAGCAGCAATATTATATCATGAAGATTTCCTTTTTTAAAATGTGAATAAATGGCAGATTTATTGAAGTGTTGGCCAAAGATTTAGAGAGCTAGTGAACTGCAGATGGTAAAAATCTGTTTTTAAAGAGTGTGAAATGGTATGGTTTGATACAATCACAGTGAAGCTGGAGGAGAGTGTCTTGTTGAATTAAAAGGCCTTTTGATTCAGAGGTGGACACAGCAGAAACAGTTTTTCAGCAGCGTGGGTGCTTCTCTGCTCTATGTTCATAGGCTGCACCAACGTGCTGACAGGTAGGCACAAACATCACATGCTATTTGCTAACACCTTGGAGTCAAACAAAGGTGCATGCCCTACTGTGTTATTGTGGGAGATGCAGTTTAAGAAGCTGTTCAATAGCAGTGCAGTTTGGAATTGAAGCCGAGAAGAGAGGGATGTGAATGATGGTTGTTTGTGGTTTTCAGAGCAAATTATTAGTACTGTAGGAAAGGATCTCCCTTTAATCTTTAGTTCAAGATACTGAGTGGAGGTCTGAATGTTGTTGGCAACATGGCTTCCAGATTACTGATAGCTTCCTTGCTAGTATAGCAAACGTTGCTGGAAATAACTACATAGCTGTAGCTGTAAGAAAGCTTGATTTTTTTAATCCACTTTGCAGACAAAGAACCTTTCTGAATATTCATTGTTCAGTAAAATGAGGCAGTTAATAGGTGTTGGCCCTTTGAGATTGCATTTTATGCTAGACCTCTCACTCTTGAGTTTTAGAGACTTTACTTACATCATTATATATTTAACGTATTTCCAAATAATTATATGGTTGATAAATTGGTTTCACTTTTGAGTTTAGTTTCCATACATAAAGAACGAATGGGTATTAACAGTAAGAGTCACTACAGATAAAAATAATAGTAAAAAACATGCTTGTGTATATACAGAGTGGGCGTTTCTTTGGTCTGAGCTGCAAGAATAAGCTCTTGTTGCAGAGCTCAGTTCACCAAGGTTGTTATGTGCACAGTGTGAAGAAAAAAGGAGGTGTTTCACATTCACCATGACCCAGTTTGTAGTTGCACGAAGCCCTCTGGCTGATTGTGAATTTGTCTCTTAGTGATTCCTCCACTAACCAGAAGACAGAGCCTGCCTTATTTCTTGCTTTGTTGTAAGATATGCAGCATATTATCAAGAATTGGTTACAATATTTGTTGGGGTTTGTTTTTTTTTTAAGTTTTATGGTTCTGTAAAGATGGTGTCTGAAATAACTAGTGTGTGAAGCTGTATAAAGCTTTTGTCCAGAAGAATTCATTTAAGCCAACAAAAAACCAACAAAAAACAACCAACCAACCCTCCCCCCCCCGGAAGAAACAACACCCCCCCAACCTAAAATATTTTTTAATGCTTCACATTTGAGATATCCTTTTTCAAAACTGAGTGTTGACAAGATATTAAGATATGCAATAATGGTGATCTAAACTGTTGTACTGTTTGGGTACATATGGTACGATTAATTGCGAAGTTAGAAAGTCAGAAGAACTGCTAAAATGAATGGAGGGGTCAGTGAATGAAAATATTACGGACATGAGTGTATGCAACCTCCAGTGTTCTCTCAGTGTAGCTTTGTGATCTTGCAAAGTCATTGTTAGTTTTCAAAAATCTTATTGGAATAAAAACTGAAAGGAACAAAAGCTGAGCTTTGAAACAGCAAAACCAGCTTTAGCAGAAGAGGAGGATAAAGGGATTATATTAGAATTACCTTAAATCAGGTAGTCAACCCCAACCAAGGTAGTTGCCCACTGGTTTTTGCCTGTATGAAGCTCTCCTTCTAAGGTGCCAACAACTTGCCCTCACTGACTGTTTTTCATTGGTGGTATCAACCTGTATAATCTGGTTTCACACGCTGGTTATTTCCTAACCTATGGAGGGATGAGGAGAGTGTAGTTAGTTCTACTTACTAGAATGTAAGCATTTAAGAAATATTTCCCTGAAATAGATGATTAAATGATGAAAGCGTTCTTGTAAATCAGTTCCAGTGTTGTTCTCAGTGTGTGTGCAAACAATGTTGTATTTTTACCAGTCAGATTGTGTGCATGGTGTCATTGCACTCAAACTAAAACAAAAACTACCACAACAAACAAAACAGAACATAAACCCAAACATAAGCCAGCCAAAACAAACAAAGCCTCCAAACAACCTCCCTTTGCCCCCTCCCAAACATGGCAAAAAAACCCCAACCAAAGCAAGCAATCCCAAACCAAACCCGAAACAACCTGGAGGAGAAGTTGCAACCCTGACTTTCTAGGTCACGTTTGTATGGGCAACTGTTAGTGTGTGTAAGGAGACTCTGAAAGTGGTACGAGTAAAACTGAGGAGTACAAAATAGTGTTTAATGGTTGATAGACACGATAGAGAGCTAGGACTGATAAACCACCAAACTAAGCATTAACATTCCCTCTGTTCCCAATGAGTCTGAGGAGGAAGGGTTGGCTTCTGTTGCTTCTCTATAATGGGCTGATCCTTGATGGTACAGAATTGTTCTCTTCCAGTTCTCCTTTTTTTTTTTTTTTCATCCTATAGGGTTTTATACTTTTTCATGTCAGTACTTTTCCTCTTGATTCATTAAGCTACTCAGTAGTACCATCCTGACGAATTTCTGACTTTTTACTCTTTGCTTTGTTTTTTAATCAGAAGTTTAAAAAGATTTGACGGATTTGTGAACAGTAAATCCTTAAATGCATGCTAGGTAGGGGTAGTGTCCTCTAACATTGATCATAAACGGTTCTGGATGCTGGAAAAGTATTGGAAGAATGATGCATAGGAAATGGCTGGGCTTGCATGCTCTCTAAATAGCCTGAGCATAACAAACATACTGAGCTAGATGGACTGTTGATCTGATTCAGCAGAACATTTATTATATTGAATGTGCTTGTAGATATTTTGAGTTTGGTGACTTTAGATGTCTTCCATCTCTTTTAGTTCTCCTTGGTCTGAAATTCTGAACACATTACTTAAGCAAAATTTGGAAACAAAATATTTTGCCTTCTGGGAGCATGCCCTAACCAGCAGCCTCTATAACTATGCTGTGTTTTCAGCCTGTTTTGTTCTGAGCTCAGTGAGTAAAAAAATATTTTACCTTGAGTAGGACAGAACCAGCAGAAGATACTGAATCATTGGTCTCAAAGAACTTCGTAACAGCTGCAGTGAGGCTTTTTGAATAAGAGATGTGGTCTGTACAATTGCATAGCTACAATTTCGTCACGTAACAATTTGAGTTAGTGGAAGGGCTGCAGTCCTTTTCCTTGACTAGGAGCCACCGCTGGTTTCTGAAGCATTGAATGATGAGGAGGCTCAGCTCCCTTCAAACAGAGTGATAAGTTAAATGGGTATTTTAAAACAGTGGGAGTATCCTACCTGCTGATTGAATGGACAGAAAGGCAGCTGTGACACTGGTGATTTTGAGGGTCTCAAATTTTATTTCCTTGTTGTTTGTTACAAGTATCTAAATATGAAATGTGTAAATATGGCCAAATATTTTGCATTGGCATTTCTAGAGTTATCTTTGTATTATTAATTGCCATAGGAGGAAAAGTATAATTCTGGTCAGTCTGATCTCAAGTTTTTGTTCTCTTTATCTTTTGGCTTGGAATTAAAACTGAAAAGTCAGTTCTTTAAATATGTATGCAGCTGAATCTGGAGGAACTTCAGGCTGCAACTAGTATAGCTTGTAATAAAAGAATAAACTTGACACTTGTATAACCTTTACTAAGAATGCCAAAGCCATAAATTAACTTTAACCTTAATTATTTAATTATCGTTCGCATTATCTTTGCTTGCAAGTGAAATGTGGATAACTATTATGTGATCAACAATTCAGATTTATTTCTACACAACTTGCTATAGAAACTCGAAGGCAATTGTGTTGTATTAAATCAATGCTAGGTTCACCGGAAGGTGACAATATATCTCTCTAGCCTGCACAGTTGCAGTACCTTTTTATTTTATTATACAGCAGCGATGGTTATAATAAGTCCTCCTTAAAAAGGACAGATATCCATTATTTGTGTGTTTGAAGTCTTTATTTGCTACAAAGGCTTTGAGCTATGTTTTATGGGAAGTAAAGTTACTGGAAAATTTAAAATGTCTTTCATTTGGGGGCAATAATCGGTTGCATTCCTACTAAAGCAGAGTTATAATTCTTTGTTGGCACACACACATTTCACTGTGGACAAAGGCCTGAACCACATCCCAGTGAACTCTGAAAACTCTTAAATTAACATCAGTGGACTTTGGATCAAGCTTCTAATGAATGATTTATTCACTTTAAAGACCTTACTTAGCTTTAATTCCATCTTATTGACTTCAGTAATAGGCTTTCTTGACTTAATCTGTCTTGACACTTAGAAAATATTTGTTATTACCAGGTGTAAAATAGCTAAATGTTTCACTTTCTCCTGCTATTAATTGCCAGGACTTTTAAGAGCTTTTATATATATATATATATATATGTCTTAAAGTGTTTGTTACGACCACTGTAATTTTGCACATGCAATAAGATATGGGTATTGTGCACATAGCATTAATGTTTTTGTGTTGTCATAAATTCAATTATATATAATTCTTGCTTTAAAGATCCTTTTTATTGACTGGTAGAGAACTTATATTCAAAGGTCTTCTAATGTAATTATTCTTGTGTATTTTTTAAGATATGGTCAATTTAGAAATTTGGAAGAGAAGATAAGGAATTATGTGCACTTTATTATGGTTTATGTAAGCATCTGCATGTTTTTTTACAATTTAGAAATGATGAATCAGTAAACAGCTTTTAAAATCCTAAGCATGTTATGGAGCCAAGTCTGTACTCCAATAAGCAGTCTCTGGGCTCTGGCAGGGCAATGTGACTTGCAATTGTGGCTAATAATTGCTTATTGCAATTTTTTTTCCTTTTGTACCTAGGCGAAACATCAGCAAAAATGCCAAACATTAAACTGAAGATTGATCCTCGGGATCTGCAGATCCAGACTTTTACAGTGGAGAAATTACTGGAGCCATTGATAATTCAGGTATTTTGGTATTGCAGAAAATAAATCGTATAACCATAGAGGGAAAGGAATAAAGCTGAAGAACTTTTCCTAATGGCACTATTATGAAAGGTGTACCCACAGCTCTTCTGTATTTGTAGTTTCTTCTGGCTCAGAAACTGTCCAGGGGAATCTGTTTCCTTCCAAATTTGGTCATTCCTTTGTCACTTCCATTTTTGCAAATGCCATGCGGTATATCATACCAAATGTTGTGTATTGTAGCTAGTCTCTTGTACAGTATTATCTAGTGGATGTTTAAATGTAGAATACACTGAAAATGGATTTCCAACACATGAATGGTTGCATATTATAAGTAGCAGACAGAGTGGAAAAGAGCAGCCTTGAGATATGTAGATGAGTTTCTTTATCTGAATCTTAAATAAAATGGCATTCTGTTGTATTTTAGAAGAGGTAGTCTAAGAACAATGCAGCTGTTGCATATAGTATAAAGCTATTGTAGTACTTTTCCTTCCAAGTGAAGAAAACTTGGACTGAGGGATTTACAAAAATGCTTTCAGGTTTGTTGTTAAAACAATTTTACTGCGTATTCCACTTATTTTTTAAGTATTCACTGGTTAAATATGCAGTGCTTAGTGTGTATAAGGTTTTCTCATTAGCTCTGTATTTGACATGGATTATAAATGTCTCTTGTAATACAATGGAAAGGACCTACTTGCAGAAGATCTGACCTCATTTTGCAAATAATTTATGTAACTAAGAAAATGTTAAAAAACCTCTGTAAAATATTATAGGGTAAAGAACAGAAAGGACATTATCTATTTTGAAACAAGCTGTTTCGAATTCTCTTCATTGTACGTAGAACAGAGTTATTGGGGTACCTGTGTTTAATTAAACAATTGCATGTAGCACAGGATGTCAGATTGTCACTGCCCTTCAGCCTTGCCAAGATGTTGTAGCCCAAGCTACTTGCCACAGCTGTATACTGCTTATTTAGTATTCTTTTCCTGGTGCCTGAGGGTATGTTTACACGGCAGTTGCTGCTCTGGCTGCAGTTTGTGTAGGTACAGAAAGGTGATACTTTTTTGCAGAATTAATACTTTGGTGTTTTTCAGGCTGTGAAGATGGTCAGGTAAAATGGCTAGGAAGTAGTTTCAGTGGTTGATTGATTAAGATCTTTCCAAGCTCTTTGATCAATTCCTCTTACAAGGCAATGACTTTTTGTTAAAAAGCTTATGTTAACAGTCAACAAGCAAAACTGTTACTGGGAGAATGATAGTTGGTAAATAGAGCAAAGCCAGGCTGAATACTGTACTCTGGCTGTTATTCTCTTTATATGCATGTGAGAATTGGGGGTGTATAGCTGATTTAAAAAAGGTAAGGACATATATCCCAAGCTTTCTATTATTTCCTGTATTTTCGGTTTGCAATTTTTCTGTTTTTAAAAAAAGAGGTAAATATTGTTTAGTTAAACTGAAACAATTATTATTGTACTTGAACAGATGTTAAAGGAAAAAATATTTTTTTCTTGTACAACTCATGGGCTTGATTTGACTCAACTCCGCCGCTTAGGTACATGGTAAATTTTGTTGTTCCAGGAATGCGCTTCTTTTCACACACACACTGCTCCGACGGCATCTTTCCTTCTTTGTGCTGGGAGCCAGTCCTTTGCATGCTGTTTCCCCCAGCTTGCCAAGGGGTGATGACCAGATACAGGGGAACAGTCAGATTATAATTAAAGAGGTGGCCTGTAATGACTGGAGGGAAGAAGAATAAAGAGATGAAAGATGAGGACAATGAAATTATGAATATGTTTGGTGTGATGGTTCTTACGTTTATTTTAACTTTCATGTCAGAAAAGTCCCTGATTCCAGAAGTGCTGTATGTGCTCTAAAAGCTAGGAAAAGTGAAGAGGTGCTGATCATGTTTTATGACTGTTCTAGGAAAATTTGCTTTTAAAAATCACTTAATCGATTGAAGTAAGTTTCTCTTTAACAAATAAAGTTGTATTTTCCCTATCTGAAAATTTTGCCTCTCCCGAACTCACTCAGTTTCTTGTATTGATTTTTCATTGTCATATTTGAAAATTTTTCTTTTTTTTTTTGGATTGATCTTCTTTTCTTCCGTTACTCCTTCCTTCTTGGGTGATTATTTTCTTCAGAAAGTAACCTTTTCTTTTTATTGGTACTACATTTCCAGCTGTTATTAGCTGAGCTGCCTCTCACTCATTTTGTCTGCGTTTATTTATCTATTTTTGCCTGGGTGTGATTGATGGTGTATAAAACCTCACTTAACAGTTCAGTGGTTTGTGGGAAGCTGTCAAGGTGGAGTATCGTATGTGGATGGATTATAAAATTAGTTTCAGAGTAGTAGGAATAGATAGACTGCATTTTAAAACCTTCTCTTGTATGTATACCAGTAGGTCAGACTGTGCTCAGGCATCTGCAACACTGTGGATTTTTCTTTTTTAAAGAGATGAAGAAATGTAAATTCTGGCCTGAGTTTTGCAAGATCAAAGAAACCTGACAAAACAAAGACAGTCCTAGAAAAAAACAAATAAACCATATAATTTTTTTAAAGCTCTTCTCAAGCATCTTTAAAAAGCTTGAGTCTGTTAAAAATAGAAGTGCTCTGGTCCAAAGAGAATGTGATTTTGACTGTCTCTTCCCCCTCTCAACCTTAATGTTTTCTTTGTTTCATAACTAAACCGTGGAAGGGAAACTTCTATTCTGAGAGAGACGGAGACAGGAAAAAATGTTGAAAATGCAAAAGCAGAGATTAAAACTAATACTCAATGAAGTGTGATTGAGATGCTGGAAAGGCAATAAATTAAAACTGATCTATGTTTAGAATGAAAATTGGACCAGTCACAGATAAAAATGAATAGTATTATGCTCTTGCCTGATTCACTTGGGAGGTACTGCTTTGAGCACCTTATTTTGAGATTTATGTTCTAATTTATTTATTATATTTAGTAGTCTTGTAATGCTCTGGTAGGAAGGAGGCAGGGGAAGTGTCTGACCAGTTATGCTGTGTTAGAGCATCATTAAGTTAGAGCATCATTAGGTTAACAGTGTTAACATGGGAGAAAATGAAGGCAAAACCAGCCTATGTGGAAGTAACTTCAGAAATGACTTTGCTAGATTCTATGTCATCCCTACAGTTGGCAGTGGTGATCGCTTTAAAACTGTGAAAACAGTATGACACGTTGTTTTGTACAAAACCCTCTCTGACTTGGCAACTTCTCCATCCTTGGAATAAAACGGTGCTCCTAAATTACAGTGTGTGGGGGATTGCTGGGGCAGCAGTCGCACTGCATTTCCCTCTTTGCACGCCTTTGCTCACTGGTCTGAGCCTGGGTGGTAAATTCAAATAGTGCAGGGCTTTGCAGAGATAGAAACTCAGACGGTGGGAGTGGCATAACTGCATTAGTGTAATTCTGCATCCAGCCTTATCAACTGTACTCTCATGGGGATGTACAACCATGTGCACTCTGTTTTCTATGTATTGCAAGAAAGTTTATTTAATCCTGTCCGATTGTTCCCTCGCCAGAGGTGATTCTCCCTATGTGTGGCCTTTATTTTATTCTGGGTGCTTTGCCAACATTAGTTTTAAAAGGAAGGCTTTTAGGTAAGGTTTTCTCTATCAATGCATCTAACACATTAAAAATGATAGTTGTCCAAATTGACGTAATTCCACTGACAGCTGCCTTATGTAAATTGGATACTTGCTCAGACAAACAATCTTTCCTTAATTCTGGGCTTTTATCAGAGATGCACGCTGTCATAGAACAATTAGTGTGAAGCAATCAGTAGATTATAAAGGATTTTCATTTGCATATTTGGTGTCTAATATTTGGCATGCTTGTACGAGATTTACTCACAAAATGTAACAATTATTGTAATGGAAAATATCCTCTTGTTTTATCTCATCGTTGGAGACTGAAGTCTATTTAATCTCTTTGCTATACGATGTAATGATTACAGTTATGGCTAGGTAAAAATTTTCTTCTGTAGCAAAGTACTATAAGACTTGTTCCTTTTGGATTTACGTACAAGTAAAAGTTTTGAAAGAACTCGATGAGATTCATATAGCTTCATTAACGCAGGAAACACTTCATAACCATCTTTGCTCTGCAGTCATTGCGAGTCTTATAAGCTGTAAATTCGCCACTCCAAAGCTCCATGTATTTTTGTATGCACACATACACTTAATATGTTATGTGTACGTATGCTTACATAAGCAAATATTTGTAAGAGTATTTCCTTTCCGAACCTTTTGTCTTCCATCTCTTTATATAAATATTTTATACATAAATATGAGCGAAGGAGAGTTTATGGCTGCAAGAGATAGTTATGTTTTACAGAGTATGTAGAAATATACATGTAATTTAGAGTCCCTTGCATCACTGATGAAAAATAGGGAAGCTGACACCTATCATCCGCTCAGACAAACGTTTTCTTACAGAGAAAACATACACCGTTGGGTTTGGATCTATGTATGGTAAGTTTACTTTATGCATACTGAAAGTGATTAACCAGTGTTTATTTGTGTGGGCAATACTTTGCTGTCCTCAAACATCTGTCTCAGGTTTGGAACAGTGAGCAGGGTGTTCTGCCATTGTTGTTAGATCACTGGGTTCTTGTCTTGTTTTTTCAAATGTTTAGGGATTGCAGTCACATTGAAGTAAATTTTAAACACAAATTAATGTTTTATGATTGATGCTTGAAAATACTTTTACATTAATATCAAAGGTGACCCAAATCTTTTGATACTCAAGGTACCAAGGCATTTTTTCCTTAAGTACTGCAATATTAAAAGATTGTCTGCAAAGGCTGGCGGGAACTAAATATAGCATTGGAAGAACTGCTGCACAGTTCCTCAGGAATTCAGTATTTCAGTAATTGTGACAAAAAATCCTGCCCTTTCAGCCTAATAAATAATGGTAATAACAGGGAACAACAACATGATTCAGCTTTGTAGCTGTGATGGCATATGGGCTTGAAAATCTCACTTCAAAAAACCTTGTGCCTCTAGTGTAACACTGCTTCTCTCAGAAACACAAAATAGCTTCTTGACAGTGATTTCCACTGAATGCTGGGAGATGTGCTCTATGTGGCAGTAAGAAAGTGTTAATAACTGGAAAAGGCAACCAGACATGAGCAGGATTAATGGGAATATGTTTTTATTTTTTCTTACAATGGTATCATTTTAACTATTTATTCCGCCACTATAATACAAGCTGTGTTGACAACGGATCAAAAGGGCACACTATATTAGTTACTGTGTAGTTCAATTATTTCTGTGTAGGATCTGCATAAATTTGTTGCATTCCTCATTGGTATTCTGTGCTAGAGAATTCAGAGTCATTTTTTGGTATTCCTTAATTAATCTCCATGAGCCAAGAACTAAGTATCAAATTTTAGCTTGTATTTGAGATCAGAAACTGCCTCTGATATTTCCCGACAGAGATGCTGAAGATGAAGGGATCTTACAGTCAGGAGGTTTTGCTTACACAAATGACTTTTTTTTTCATATTTTCCCATTTGTTTTGTTTCCCTTCCACCTCCTCCAAAACATATGAATGAACAGTACATAGAATAGTATTGCACATAAAAAGGAGACGACAGTAAAAATCTGAGAAATAGAATATATTGTTTTCTGGGAATGGTGATAATATAGTTAAGATGCTTTAAAAATATCTTTTACTAGAGAGATTTTTGGGTCAGTTTCTAATTTTTACAGTGTTTTATGCCTTTCTTGTTGGAACTATCAGCCTATGATCTCTTTAACTCGGTCTTAAAAATATGATCATTGAAACTGCATCAAGTACTCTAGAAATAGCATTAGAAGATTTGTTTAAAAAAGATATTAATATTCTTATTCCCTGTGCATTCTCTAACAGTGGGCTGATTTATGTGCAATAAATAATTTCATTTACGTTCTTTGAGCCACTGTCGGAAAAATACTCGAGCCCTCTTTAACACTATGAGCCACAGTTATTTACGTTGCTGTCTCCCTTGTGACACGCCAGAGCAGTTGATGTCAAGTGACTGGTCCTTTTTCCCCCCACATTCCACATGAATGATGTAGGGGTCAGGACTTTTTTCTTTCAAATATGAGTTTATAAAAATGCTTCCCAGAGGATGTTTGTCAGTTAGTTTAAAAAACATCGATTCATGAAAAGCATGGAAATGTGTGGATTGATGAACAAGATCTAAAGGTGAGCTGGGGCACAGGTAGCACGCTTCTCATTATATACCTGGGAACGGAGCAAACCACAGGCTGTACTGCAGCCATCAGCTAAGTTTGCCTGCTGGGCTAAGAAATTCTTATACAGCTCTTGCTTTGCTAATACAATATCATTGATGATCAGAATGCCATTTAATAAAATGATGAAGTTACATATAAAATGTGTTCAAAGAACTCCAAGCCTAGATCTGTACTTAATATTATACCGTGCATGTTCTGGAACTGAGAATGGAAGTAGAAGGAGGACTGAAAAGCATCAATGACCTTAATGAAAATAAAGTATGTTTTAAAATATCTATATAACACTTTTAAAATATTTTAGGGGAGATTTTCCTTAGTGTGACAGCTCAAGCAATGCCTTAGAGAATAGTCTGTTAGAAACATGTTGTTGGAGTGTGGAGGCTGTGCTCGAATGGTGAGGAATGTGGAGTGGGATGCTGTATAAAAATAAGTTCTTTATGGATGCTGAACTGCATTGTTAAAAAACATAATTTGGACAAAGCTGCAGTTAACCTACATTCTGGGTAAAATGAAGTATGATTTCAGTGTTGAGAGCCCCCAGAGAATTCTGAGGTGTTGAGTTCTGACCCCTGTGATCCTCCTTTGTGTAAGAAAAGGCATTTTGAAGTGTGTCTGTACTCACTTGTGGTATTTGCTTCTGAGAACTTGGAAGATTTAAGCTGCAAGTATGGGCAGATTTGGCACTGATTATAAGTCTTGCCTTGGCTGAAGGCTCCTTAGATAGCATCAGCAATTTTTTTTTTTTTTAATCATGAGAAAATTTTAAAGCAAGCAGTATCAGGAATTTGCATCAGGATTAATATGACAGTGATATTTCTGTTAACTTTGATTTGATCATACAGAGGGAAGAATACAAAGATGAGGCATATTAAGTAAAATTATCTGTCACATTTGATTCAATAGTTTTGCCCATTCTCAGTATGTATGCTGAGTTTGCCTGTCCTTCTCTAAAGCAGGGAGAATCTCGTTGCTTATTCTCAACTATATTATTTTTTTTCCTTTAAATTTGAGAATAATATACATTTACTTATTATAGAACTTACACTACTGTTTTCTTTTTTGTTTCTTTTAAATGTAGGTTACAACGCTAGTGAACTGCCCACAGAATCCTTCTAGTAAGAAAAAGGGCCGCTCCAAAAGAGCTCGTGTCTTGCTAGCTTCTGTGGAAGAGGCCACTTGGAATTTGTTGGACAAAGGGGAAAAAATTGCCAAGGAAGCAATTGTGTTTAAAGAGGAGCTTCATGCAGCACTCACTGATGTTCAGAAAGAGAGTAAGTATATGACAAATAATTTAGGCACCACAAATAATTAGTTTAACCGTGTAACACTGGTATCAAAATGAAGCTAGGATATTCATGAGAAATATGTTTTGATATGCAGATATCTGAACTTTGAGTTGTCTATTCTCTCACATACCACTTATAAGGAGGTAAAGTATGCAAGCTGAGCCCCATTGTGGAAAACCACTTTTGTTGGTGGAAGTGGTTTGTTTGTTTGTTTGTGATGTGGTATTTTGGTGGTTGTTTTTTTTGTTTTGGTTTTGAGTTTTTTTCAGTGAAGATAGGATTTCTCTTGTTAATTTTATTGACTGTTAAGCACATGTTTAAGTTAATGCACGCTTTAATGCTCTTCTTGAAAAGAACTGTTTTCCTGAATCTGGTATCAAGGCTTTTTAGGTGAAAAATTAAAATAGGAAATATTCCCTCTTTTGTGCAGTAGTAAGGACTTAATTTGGGAAGGTGTGATAGTCCCATTTGGAGATATGTTTTGAGTTTCAGTAGTCATATTTTTAAGAGTGAGTTAAAGAGATTATAGGCTGATACTTCAAACAAGAAAGGCATAGAATACTGTAAAAAATTAGAAGCTGTCCCAAAAACCTGTTAAGTAAAAGACACTTTTAAGTGTCAACTCTTTAATCACCACTCCCAGAAGATGGATTCTTTAACCTACTGTAAGAGTCATCCCCTCACGATACAGCAGCTCATCTTTGAGTTTTTCCATATTCTGTTTCCTCATGACCTGTCTCCCCATTTCCAGCCATACTCCTGAGCAGGACTAGGTTTTATGATCTGAGGAGAGCACTGTATTAGCCAATTTTCTTTCAGGCTCTTCGTTGATTTTTTGTTGTTGTTGTTGTTATTCTTCCCATAGATAATTAGGGCCTGTTGGGTGGATATGAAGGCCAGACTCAAATAGTAATAAGCTGGATGACAGATATCCGAAATATATTCCTGTGGAAATCAGCCTTGATAAATGATACAGGAGAAGGTTTCAGAGGAAAAGGGGACAGAAGAGTAGTGCTTTTAGTGTCTGCTCATTTGGGCATTATGTCCTTTCATCAGTGCTCTGCGAATTTTGTAAACAATTGGTTCTCAAGGGTTGCCTGGAATCAGATGAAAGCCTTCCCAAGCAAGTGGAAGCAGACAAGCAAAGAACAATAGTCTGTACCATGAAGATGCTGTCAGGACATGTTGTTGAATGAGCTGGTCACCAGGCTTGGTTTGATCAAGGGGCAAGGTGGGCTTCAGTTGCCTTTTCACTGCTGAGCAGTGTGGTGGATGTTCTTATCCCATGTGACAACTTGTGTCTGGAGGACTGCGTGTTAGCCATCTCACTCTGCTCTTACTGCAGTTGCAACTTAATGAGGATTTTTTTTTTTTAGTTGGTGGTGTGGTTTTTTGTGTGTGTGGCTTGTGTTTTGTTTGTTTTGTTTTGTTTTCTAATTTTTTTGGTCTTGCTCCATGTGCAGCTGGGACAGTTTCTGAGTCTCCGCTGTTGTTCAGCGTAGTCGTTACTGGCTATTGGCTTCCTCTGGATCCACAGATGGCTTAATTTTAGAGTTGATGTATGTGTATGGTGTCTGAGATACCTTGGGGTCCTTTGTGATTAAAAGCATTATGATGAGCAAATATTGTTGTTATCTGTCACACTGATCAGCTGAGGCTTTTAAAAAAATAATTCATTTTGGAGTACTCTTAAAATGTTAGCCCATCCATTCCAGGCTGGTAGCACGAGACAAAAATAAAATATATAGTTTTATATTGATTTTTTTAATACATTAACATGTGAAATATTTTTATATTACCTGTGTATTTGTTGATTCACAGCCAAGACCAGAGATAACTACAAAAATAAATAATACATAAAGTAGATTATATACCACTCATACATTTTAAAAGAAAGTTAAGTCCGTTTTATCAGCTATCATTATGCAATGACAAATTGAGTGTTTGCAGCCAATCTTCCTCTAAGGATTTGCCAAACTGCAGAAGATAGCTTCAAGAAGTTGGTGAACAATTGTAAAATAAATAGCAGTTTGTTAATTTTGTAGATATTTTTAGTCCTTTGAAGCCATATATTGTTTATAATTTGTGGTATGCCACGTCATGAATAACATTATTGCCTGTTATTGAAGTCACATTCTGCTTCTGTTAAATGTCTCATGTTATTTATTTCAAGCTCTTTGAAAGGATGTGGGTATGTGGGTCATAAACTGTGCTTGCATGCAATCACCTGCCATGCATGTCATAGCATATAATATTTAATTTTCTGTGGGCATATTCATCTGTGGTGACTGGCAGATAGTTTTATTAATATGCTATTAAATTATGAATTTTTGCATGTGGCCACAGCTTGTATTTATTGTCTAGTGGAATTTTGAAACAGCGCTCTAGACAATTTCACTCAGATGTGAAGCGAACTATCAGTCCCAGAGTTGCACACCAACATCTGGAAATAATAAATACTCTCTCGTCTCTTATTGCATTTTAGATTGTGTCACTCACTAAGCTTGTTGAGTTGAAGACTGTAACGTGAGAATTAAATGCTTATTTCTTTTGTATGTCAATTGCTAGTGTGAAAATACTGCTTTGTTAGTTTTGGAGCTCATCAATAGGGGTTACTTGTAGAGGAGTGATAGTTTTTTCAAGCTGCTGCTGCTGCTAATCCTGTTCATAATAATGTTTGGGGGAATAAAGGGTGAAATTAGTAGGATAAAGTGAACAGTGGAGGTAAGATAAATAATTTGTTGTATTTGATTGATCTGATGCACTAGTGACTCATCTAATGTCTTCAGAAATGGGGACATGGGTATGGCTTCGCTGACTATGGTTTGGTCTTGACAAACACAGTCAGTAGATGAGATTTTGGTCTCTCAAATTCAGTTGAGTTCTGTTAGTGACATCTGAATGAAAATGATGCTATAATGGATGGCAGGCATGTTCCCTGGATAAATCTAGTTTCTGCTTCCTTTGTGTGTGAAGTTTTACTGATGATTTATAGTCTTGGACTGATCATTTTATACAGAGGTCCTCCACATTTTCCTTTGAGCTTCCTCTCAAGAAAATAGTTTTCAATGCCTATCTCTATGCACATCTTGATTCACGTTCTTCTGGAACTCTACTAAATGAGTCACCAGGCAGGCCTGCAGGTGGTCAGAAATCCACTGAAGAGCTGCCATGTTTTCCTGTTCATCTGGTTTGGTGAAGCTTTGTTAAAGGGTACTCATGTTCACATTTTTATTCTAAAATAGCATAATAAACCCAAATATAAGTATTGTGAAAAATTCTCACTGACAGTTTTCATGTATGTAGCACTTTGAAAAAATTCCTTCTGACTCATAATGTACTGTGAATTAAGGGTAAGATAATTGACCCCTATTCAAAGGAATAAGAAGCATGGCTCAACCATGAATGCTTCTAACACTAAACATCAGCCTATAATTAATGTCTTGATTCTGATATTTAATCAATTTTAAGACAAAACAGCAATATAGTTTATGTGGAGAAATGTTCTCTTAGGAATTTGCATTTGAGTCTAGTGTTAGTATAGTGATTATTTTGCATTTGCGTCAAGGTGTGATTGCTTATGGTTTCCCAGCAGTTGTATGGGCATAGCTAAAATGTTTGCTATTTATTGCCTTGCTTACTGACTTTATATGGTCAGAAACACAACAACTGTTGTCTGCGTTGTTTCTATCTATTGCAACGTCAATGTTTCATGCATTTAGCTGTTATCATGCTCAAGTGTGTTCCTAGATAAGCCTTTCATCACATATAACGGTGATTTGAAAGCAAGTTACTTGCTGGAGTTATATTTCGAGCCTTCAGCTGCTCTTTAAAAGAAAATTAGAAAAAAATAATTTGAAATTTCAAATGTCTGTATTTAATGTCTTTTGACATTAAACAGGAGAGGGAGGACTTTGGCATGGGAGAAACTACCATTCACTGGCTAGAAATGGAGAGTGTGCTGTAAGGATACTTACTAAAGTAAGGAGATAGCCATCTCTTTCTTATACTTTTTTTTAAAAATTTATTTATCCTCCCCCAGAATCTTAAAAATGAACTTAGCTTTCTCATCCTACATTAAGAGGTACATGTATATATTCTGCACCTAAGGGACTTTCATTCTGGGAGACAGAATTTAGCTCTCCAAGTGGCTTAAAATAATCTGTGCTGTATACCCTGTTCATCAAACCAAGAACAGATCTCTTCTAGAAAAGCTTCTGACACCACTGTCACTAGATCAGGTGTCCCTGAGTGGGAAAGGGAGAATGAAGAGATGGTGTAGGGCACAAAGGGGGCATGTGGTGGTTCTTATTACACATTAAGGGATGTGGAAGTGGAACTTCCTGGTAGGCAGTGGTGAAATAATTGCAATGCAACAAAATACAGTGATATCTGAGTGGGGTAAGAGACTGCATGGCAGGAGAAAAACGTCCTGTAACATCTACAGAAAGCTATTGTGACAATCTGAGTTATCATGGTGTTGAATATTAGGAACATCCAGGAGGTATCAATCTGCTTTGCCCTGACACTGATAGTGTCACTTCCAACTGGCTGGCTGAAGCAGAGTCCTTTATTTGCTGTACCAGATGGGTATGGTATTTGTGGTAGCAGAACAGGTGATTAGACTAGTGACTAATACTGTTTAAGGTCTTATTTTTAGAAGGCTGTTTTGTTTAGTACGTTGTTTTGTGCTCTGATGTGATGCTGACTCCCAACCTTCTCTGATAATGATTCTGCTTATGTGTTAGTTAATGCCTGCAGAACTTGAGGTTGCAAATACTAGTGTAAATCGGAGTTTGTAAGTTTTCTATTATTGGTACAAACCATTGATTTTATTTATTTATTTATTTTCTCTCAAGATTGCAACTAGGATGTTTCAAATCCTCTCTTTTTACTGAGTCTGATGTCTCCTTCCTTTAGCATATTTCTCTGGAACTGTAAATTCAACAACCTCTAAGGATGCAGTTCACAGGAGTAGGTGACAGCACTTTCTCGGCAACAATACCTCCTTATGGAAGGACACAAGAATGACATAAAATTCACTGCATTCCATGTGTATTTCACACTGGTGTGATTAAAAGTAAAAAAAATGAGCAGAGAAAGTCAGATGTAAAAACAAATAGACAAGGGGGAAATGTGATGCTTAGGATTTAGTAGGAGAAAGAAAATCTATTCAAAGAAATAAAAGAAGAAAGCATAATTCTGATGATCTTGCCTAAAACAACGAAGACCATTTAGCTGTTGCCCGAGTGTGATGTTGGGCAGTGCCTCTGAGGGTGCTGAGCGGCTGCACTGCGTGTTACTGCAAGTCTCTGTGCAGATGGATTGCCTGCAGGCAGTTAGGAGCCCAGCAGAAGTGTATACCTTTTGTCAGCCGTTTGCTAACAGCGAGTTCATCAACAGTCTTACAGTTGACATGTTCTTAAATGAATTTTTATGTAAGCTTTTGCATATTTTTGGTGCTGGATAAAGTGCATAGATCCTCTTTTTTAAAAATTACCTGTAGCTGAACTGTGTTTTTACCTTTCCCTGTGCTCGAGCATGGGTTTTTGTTAAGCACATGTGTAAGTAGTGGCCATTTGACAGGAGCGGTCAGTAGCTGGTCAGTTAATGGTAGTAACAGTGTTTACTTTGGGAGTTGTCTATCTGTGTCTGCTGAATAGAGTCTTGGAAATATCTGCCTTCTGATAATTACAGTTATGATATATCCTGACTTTGATTCTTTGAATTGCTTCTCATTTGAATGTCTAAAATAATTGAAATACCGTGAATACTCCCCATCTTTCTGCTACCCTATTTGTCTTTCATGTTTCTTTGTTTGTGACAAATGTAATTATGGAAGAATATCCACTTGATGGGAATGCCGATAAAATGGATGAAATTGCATTGAACTGTCATGCCATCTGCTGCATTTTAAGAAAGTTCTAATATCATGTTGTTGTTGGAGCTGTTATTTTCTGCTGCTCATACTCATAGCTCCTATCTGCCTAGGCTGCATCTCGTATATCTTTTAGGGTCATGATTTTATACTTGTTCATCTGGCCGTGCCAGTTTGTGCCCAAGTCGTTTCTAAGGGGTTTGTCATATTTCAGAGCCTTCTGGCTTGTCTGTGCTTACACACACACAGAATCACAGAAGGGTTGAGGTTGGAAGGCACCTCTAGAGGTCAACTTCTCCAAGCCCCCTCTTCAGGCAAGTCCTCCAGTCTGCCCAGGACCATGTCCAGTCAGCTTTTGAATATCTCTAAGGATGGAGACTCCACAATCTTCCTGGTCAGCTTGTGCCACTGCTGAGTCGCTCTCACAGTGGGGAAAATGTTTGCTGATGTTTAGACAGAACCTTCTGTGTGCCAGTTTGTGCCCGTTGCCTCTGGGCCTCTCACTGGGCACCACTAAAAAGAGTCTGGCTCCATCTTCTTTGCACCCTCCCTTCAGATATTTGTAAATCCTGATAAGATCCCTCTGAGCTTTCTCTAGCCTGAGCAATCCCAGCTCTCTCAGCCTTTTGTCATATGAGAAGTGCTCTAGTCCCTTCAGCATCTTTTTGGCTCAAGTACCCAGAGGATATCAGTGTTGAAATGGTTCTGCTTTCCTGATCAGTTTTGTTTGGACAACTTTTACTGTGCACAAAGAAACTCTACGAGTAGGATATACAGAACTTAAAAGATGAAAAGTAGTTGGTTAGTGGCTAATGTATAGAACAGATAGCTAAGGCTAATGACTGACTGAGCAAAGTGTGTGTGTATTTGTTACCCCAGTAATGCTGGCCGGACAGCTGGCAGTCATGGGGAAATGTTGACCTCTGCTGCTTTGGGATTGTGGCTCAGTTTTGCACAGTTACATCTTGCAGGTTCCCTGGGTCTTTTCACCTAAGGTTTATAACTTCATGTCAGTATTTCTTCCTCTTAGATTCTTTGACTGCAAATTACTACTATCCATACAACTTCACTTCTGTCTGTGCTTTTACTTACGTGATGTTAGCTACCATACTTTCTTGCACCTTACCAAGGTTTTTCTCAGCTAAGGTCACACAGTTGTACTGCACCAAACTAGGCCTTGGCCCACAGACAGCTGAAACACAGGACTGAGGATTCCACATAGTCTTCCTCTGGTTGGTTGATTCTCCACCTCCCCGCCCCTTGCAAATTTTCTTTTCAAAGTACCCAGTTCTATTTTCTTTTCTGATTGCCTTCCCTTCATTAATTCCTTTATCAGTTTCTCCAGGCTTAACTGGTTTTCAACAGAAGTTCTGAACTGCAGCTGATTCTGTGCCTATGAAGTTTTAAGTTCCCCCAAAGGTCACCAAGTTGACTTGCTACTTATCCTATCATCCTGGGAAGTATGTGAGGTTGGCTACAAACCTATGCACATCTGGTTTAAAGTGCTGTGTTAAAATAAGTTAGTAGCTGCTTTGCCTTTGTTCGGATGGCACAAGACACTGCAAAAATAGTAGTGAGTCTGGTCTGTTTCCTTGTCTCATAAATAAGACATAGTAGAATCCTGTGTGCTGCCTTCTTCCTCTCATTATAAACACTTCAGATGTTCCGTATGTCTAAAAAAAAAAAAAAAAAGCCTGTATTCCTTCATGTTTGCATCTCAGCACTTCTATAGATTCTTTGAAGGTGGGCTTTTACTGCCAGCCCTGGCTTGCCATCAGTGAGGGCTCTAACTTGGCCTCTTTCCTGTTTTTCTATTTTCATGGAAAAGTAGGTAGCTAACTTTGAATATCTTTCCGTATATAAAGATATTGACATTGGCCAGAAAGTCCAAAAGTTACCAGGTGGCCAGTTGAACAGTGATGATAATTTTGTCTTGGGAAGCAGCATCTCCCTGGTGCTTTAGTCAGTAGTTATTAAGATGAATCCTGAGGGACCGAGATGGACAGCTCTACACTCATACATCTTCATTGCAGAAAAAAATCCATTGTTTCATGCTTTCTTGTCTTATTAAGACATTGCATGTGTCAGCTTCCTGGTTTTGTCCAAGTGTTTTAAGACTGCTGACAGTTATAATGCTCTGAATTAATACTACAGGGTACATGTTCCAAATACATTAAAAATATGTGATATAAACTTTTACAGCCTGAAAGATAACATGTCTAATTTAAGACATTCAGAACCAATAATTGGCAGGACAAACAGATGCTAGTTAAATACTATGAAAATAACTGGAGACAGTTTGTCAGGTTATTCATTGAAATGGTTTATTCTCAGAAATTTGGAAAGTGTTCTCTTTGAAGTCATAAACTAAAATCCTTGCCCTTTCATTTCTCTTATGTTAGTGTGTACGTGCTGTATTTCCCATGTACTTATTAAGGCACAATGAATTTCCAGAGTTGGTATCTTAATTTCCTACTAAAATTTCCCACATTTCCATTAATTTATTACAATTGTAGTAGTCACCTTCACAAATACATCTGAAGATATGTATGCGTTTAAGTAAGATCTTCTGTCTCTATTTACGGCCCCTCTCATAGAGGATTAATGGGCTCAAATCAGTGCTTTGAAATTTCTAGTACTGAAAACATCTGGAGAGGTGTTTCTGTCTGTTGCATATGGAGAAGTAAAAAAACACCTTAAAAATCAGTGGTTCTGGTTTATATTTGATTTTTTTTAAGTTTCCTGTGGTTTTGTTTGTTCATGTTCTCAGCTATAGTGCATTATCTCACCAGCTGCTAGAGGGAAGTTCTAATTTGCTGTCCTAAGCACAAGAAAATGTTGTGGGTTTTTTTTTTTTTTCCCCACTGGTTTGTGATGTAGCAGGTTCTAGAATCAGATCTCAGATAAGTCTGACTTTTATTTATTTATGCCGTTTGCTTAGCACGTACTTAAGATAAATGATTTACACAAAGACTTTGACAAATCTAAGAGAAAACCAGGTGGGTGTTCCTGGAAAACTGATGAGTTTTCAGCAGTGTTCTGAGAATTAGGCCAGTATTATCTCAGGTGCTGGTGTGGGGACTCTGTAGCAATTGGTAGGTTTATTTCTGTAGCCTTTGCTCGATATTTTTCTCAAATGTGGTTTCTAGTAAAGCTTGTTTTTTCTCGGAGTCTTGAGAGGTGAAGTCACATGTAGAACCTGTCTGGCAAACTCTGGTGCACTTGAATAATTCTCACTCAATTCTGATTGAGTGAGCACGTACAAGTCTACATCTATGTAATTATATCCCTTATATTTGGATGTATTTCTATGAATATGCATTAATTACTGATTGTGTGTATTTTCTACAAACCTTGTTAGTTATTGTTTGATTTGAGGACTCCAAAACTTATAAAAACACATAATTGCTTTAGGTAGCAAAACTCTTAGCATAACTTTAGCTTTGACTTTATTAGCAGATACTCTGAAGCAGACCTGCCACTAGCCTTCCTTTGTGAGGCCTCTCCAGACTTCTTGCCTTTGAGTGAAGCTATACAATGCTAAGGGTACTGTGAATTTTATTTCAGAAGGCAATATTCTCTCCTTACTTTTGGTCAGAATTTGTAGAACAAAATTGAACAAAAAATTACATGTTCTTGTGTGCTTTTTCTTTCTGTCTTTCTCTCTAGAAAACCTCTCTTATACAAATGAAGTGTACTTTCTTCTTATACCAAGGCTCAGGTAATCTAGATATAGGTAGAAAGAATATTGCATAATAAAGGATTTAACTCTGGAGCAATATCAAACTTTTTGAATGCCTTTTTTTTTTTTTTTTTACCGTTCCATCCAGACTCCAGGGCATGCTTAAGGCAGTTGTCAACAGAGGCCTGGCTTTGTGAATATGTAGTCTTTTAATAGCTACATTTACTAAGGATGTTTCCTAATTTTAGCACAGCTGAAAGAAACTATTATTTTTAACTTTTTTCTGATTTTTTTTGTGGTTTTTTGATCCATCTTTGGTTTCCAAGCTGATATGGAGAGCTTAATGGGTCAGACATTTACTTTAGCAGTTTTTGCTTTTGTGACAGGAGTTTTCCAGTGCTATTCTGCATAGAGTGAGTTCTCTTGAGGTTGTGCCATCACTAGCAAAGCTCCTCAGGTGATAAAAGACTCTGAAATGCTTTTAGAAATTAGTTCAATAGCATCTTTTTTTCTCAGAGTAAGTCTAGGTGACAGGCTGCTGAAATAAACTTGGGTGTTTTTTCTTATTGTTTAATTTCACTTACAAAACTCTATGTTGAAGAGCAGTTTATTGTTGTCCATTGCATAGATTTCACATATTTTTATGTCAGAGTCAGATGTGTGAGTGTATGAGATTTTCATTCCATTAACTTCTATTTATGATGAGAAGAACAATATTTGATTCCCTGCTGTGACCTGGAGTTATTTAATAGGAAGGACAGCAAAGTACATAATATAAAAAGCAGTGACTAGAGAAGTTTAACGCTGCACCCCTGGCCTTCTTGTGTCCAGTTAAGAGTAATGGTGGGATTGCCAAGGCAATTATTTCAGAATTAAATGATTCAGAAGAACAGAAAGGGAACATCACTCAGAATGTGCAACATTCTGCATGATCTGTAGCAATTAACCTTCATTTCAGGGTATTAGGGCAACAAAAAGATGCCAGATTTTTTGGCAATACTTGTGATTTGCCAAATAACTGAATGCATTTTAGCTTTTTTTTTTTTTTTTCCTGAGTGTTGCTATATAGCCTAGGGGAATTTATGTGTTCATTTTGCAGGTCAAGCCTTGAAGGTATCAGCAGAAGCATTTACCAGTGATCCCTGCTATCTGCCAAAGAGGCAGGCTGTTGTCCAAGCAGCACGATCTCTGCTTACAGCTGTCACAAGGCTTCTGATTCTGGCGGACATGGTTGATGTGGCATACTTACTGGAACATTTAACTGTGGTGAGTAGAATCGGACTTAACTCATACTCTAGCCAGAGAAGTGTCTTCTGATGGTATTTTCTGCCTTGAAAATTCTTTTTGTACTTGGAAATTGCAGAGCTTGTGCACGTAACACCTTGGCAATTGGTAAAAGTTTAGATTCTAGATGAGATCTGTAGAACATACGAAAAAATCTGTCTTCTAACTCAACGTATTTTGATCTGGGGAAGCAGATGGTTATCTGTGCAATTATATTTTAACCTCCTTTTATTTCCTGTTTTCTTACTTGAATTATTGTATAGCTTTTTATGCATGAAACCTTGATATTTGTGGCAATAGTAGGGAATAATTTGTTAGTAGAGAATCTGAAATGTAGAATTTTATATGGATATTTATGGAGCAAAAGAACTGAGCAGGTAAGTGTCTGTTTCTGTATTCAAGTTGCTTTGTGAGAGAACAGCTAAAAGGAGAGGGAGGAGATGTGTGAGAGAGGCCTCCAGCAACTCCCCAGCTCCAGCTACGTATTTGTACACTGCAGACAGAAAGTTCTAATGTTGGCAGAGATTTTTAAAAATTGTACTGTAGAAAATATTCTCTAAAAGCCACTTTTTCACTCAAGGGAATAGTGTGTTTCAGAAGTACATATCATAATAGTCCTATGTGTAGGGTCTTTTTTTTTTTTTTTTTTTTTTCCTACTTGGCTCTCTTTATACGGAAGTCAACATAAACTTGAGTTCCTTTGATGTTAGCCATGGTGTCCCAGGTGAGCAGTCTTCCTTCCTTTTTTGAACAGTGTGACTTTTGATTTTTTTTTTTTTTTTTTTAAATTTTTAAATATATATATTCCCAGCATCATGTGTGTTAGCTGAGTTTCTTCTTTGGCCACTTAGTCCATTCAGTCTGGGGTGTGTCTTCCCTGGGAAGAGCAAGGAATTGTTCTAATTTTTTTTTTCCTAATATCTTCAGTAGTATGTGACAGACTGATAAAAATTCAAAGTTCTACTGATTGCTTCATGTTTCAGGGCAGAAGTAAATAGTCAGTGCCACCTCTAGTAGTGCCTCATGCCACAAGACGACCCACTGACTTAAAGAGGACCGTTGTGAAGCAAGTTGAGTTTGGTGAGGACAGGGGAATTAAAATTTAGCTCCCAGAGTAGGAACGGTATTTCATAATAAAGTGATGTTGTGTGTGTGTTTCATGTTTCAATGCTGTGTTTGAAACATCCAATGTTGACAAATGTTGGAGATGCAATACAGGCTAAATGAACACTGAGGTGTAGAAGCTTCTGAGTTGTTATATATGTATGAAATTTGTCAGCTGCAAGAGAGGTGGTCTGTGTCTTTTGTACTGTTTGTGGAAAATTTTCTTAATTTATTATGTTTTTCATTGGTAGCCTATTATATTTTTATATATGTTCGTAGTCCTAGATGCACCCTTCTATTAATAAGATGTTTTCAGTATGTTTTATGAGAGAACTAAAATTGGGTGGTTTTCTTTCCTAGAGTTTCAGTATTTCTAAACTGTATAATTCACTTCATGATTTCCATTTGAAAATGAAAACAAACAATAACTGAAAATCATGAAAGAATCCGAAGAATCATTTAGGAAGATCTCCAACACTGCAGAGTGCAATTAAGCTTTCTCCTTTCATACTTTAATTTTTTTCTTTTAATAGGACTGAGAACTAAATTCTTCAGTTAGCTCTTAAAATGAATTAGTGTGGCATAAGACTCTCCAAAATACTGATGTAAAAAGATTCACCCTGATCCTTAGAGGAAGGTGGTACATTTTTCCGTATTTGTTTAGTGTCTGCCCTGGCTGTTGAACTTGCCGACAGTGGTATTTAGCTGTAATGCTGTCTTTTTGTGTTGACATATAGTTGGGAAATCGACTTAGAAGACAGAGTAATTTCAGCATATGCTGCTGAACAACTTTCAAATTGTAACGACTTTTGGTCACAACTGAGCCAGATTTAAATGCAATTAAATACTTTAATGAGTCTCAACTTTGCTCTTTGCAAAGTCCTTAACTTTTTAACATAATTTAAAGCTCCCTTAGGAGTTCAATTTTTCTTCAATGTGGGCTTGCTTCAACAAAAAGACATTGTATTCACACCAGGGCTGCAGTGTAGAAATTAGACTTTGTTTTTGCTGGATCAGCTTTAATATTTTCAAGGTTTGCATGTTCATGTGACTTGAAAACCAACTCTTTAAAAGTCATTAGTGGTTTGTCTTTGAAGTTGTTCTAAAATTTTAATACTTCTACCATTTTACCCTGTGCACAAAGGCATGAATGTTATAGATGTTATTAATCGTTTAAGAGACTAAGAAATTTTATCACCATTTTTTTCCGTGACTCTGATCTCTGTAATTGTCATAGAATAAAATGAAGAAATTTAAAGGCCTGAGCCAAAGTTAATTTTAAAAATGAAAAAAGAAGTAATAGTAGCAGAAATGAAGTGAAAATTCTAACCAAGGAAGTTTTTTTGTTTGTATGCATGAAAGGAAAGCAGCCCATCATCACCAAAGAACTGTATGGAGTATTATTCAGATCTTGTTCAAAATGGAAGTATTTCATGGGGAAATATCTATTTATGTATGTAATATTTTTCAAACCCATTTATCAAAGAGTGCTGAAAGTTTTTAGTCTTGCTCACTCAGCAGAGCTGGTTAATTCCAAAACTAACACTCAAAACGTTTGAAACTGTACTTACTTCTACTGAAAGAAGGCAGTCTGGATCATTAAGTTTTAATTTCCTCTGTAATCTGTGAGTAAAAATAGAAAGGAAACAGTGACAATGTGACTAGCTGTCATATAAAGCCATGTCTAGTGTTAACTGTCATATCTGTCATTCTAAGTATACCTAGAAAAAAGAAGAACCTCAGCTACCTCCTCCCAGTTTATGTAGTCTATAAGAGTATTGTTTTCTGTACATTTTACTTAGACTTTGGGCTGTTTTGACTTCTATGTAATAAAACATTCATGCATAAAACAGAATATAATGTTGAAAATACTGAATATTTGTGTCACAAAAATATTGAAATGTGACTTTTGAACTAGAGATAATAGGTCAGTCTATTTGGAAGAATTTTATAAAACTGGCAGGAATTTCACTCCAAATGTCCAAAAGCATACCTTTGTGAACATGAGACTAGCTTTTTTAAAAAAATCACTAATAAAATGGAGATAATATTGGTCATTTTATGGATTCTGTAGAATCTTTACCAAGCAAAATGAGTATTAGAAGCCAGTATAAGTTCTCAGTGACTGATTGTATTCTGGCACTTCTAGCCTTTTATGGCCTTAAAGAGTATGATGGTGCAGTGCAAACAGCAAGCTCATTTTAGAGAAGATAAAGTACATCACACTGGTAACAAAGGTTATGCTTCTTTAAACAAATACCATTTTTTTTAAACAGGGAAGAGTTTAAATAAATAGCTGTCCATATTTGAGTGTCCATACTTATTATAGAGTTCAAAGTCTAATAAAAAAAACAGAGTTGTGAAAAATGTAGTCAGACATAGGGTTATCTCGTGTATTGCACTCTGATTCAGAGTGGTGTTACCAGTCTCATTTATTATGGTTAGCAGTGCTCGATATTTTTTAATTAAGTGAATTAACAGGCTAATGGAATTACTTGAATTTATTGATCAGAGGAGAACAGCACAAAGGTAACAAGTTCTGAGAATTTCATTCAAAGTGCACTGTCAGTCTCTCTTTCTTTAATCTATTTCAGATCAGACTGAGCCAACATGTTTTATCTGCCTTTTTTCCCTTCTTGTCACGCTTGTAGATTTACTGTTTAAGTCTTCATATTTTTCATGAACACCTCAGACAGCATGATCTTTATTGAATGCTTGCTTAGAGTTATTTAAAACTCTTGCTAGGAAAAAAAAATGAGAATGGCTACAGATAAGAAGCAACTTGTGAAGCTGGGCTCTGTGGACATAGTGCTCTCTGTTCCTCCCTTCCCTGCAGAGTATTCATCAGCATTAAAAATGTTTTGAGCAGGAGAAAAACAGTACCGTTACATAAAAGAAGAGAGGTAAGCCATCTCAGGCTTACCTATGCTTCAGGTTTAGGGGTTTGGTTTGACTCTCATAACTGCTTAAACTAGAATTTGACTTGCTCCCCACATTCCTTTCTGACTGGTATTGTGGTTTTGGTATCATATGATTTGGTATTGTTGTATTGGTATTACATAATCAGTAAAACATTCTAAAACATTAAGTGGAAGAAGGGCAAAAGAGAACGCAGGCTGCTTTGGGGGTACAGGGCCAGGTTGTGAAACTGAAAATGGTCAGAATCACTGAATGATTTAGTTTGGAAAACACCTTTTAAGATCATAGATTCCAACTGCTATTCTAATACTGCCAAGTCCACCATGAAACTGTGTCCCAAGTGCCACATCTACATGTGTGGCTTAGTGAGCACCTCTGCTGACTCCCTCAGAACCCGCGGGTGGATCCCATCTGGCCCCATAGACCTGTGCACTTCTCAGTGATATACCAGGTTGTTGACTATTTCCCCCTGGGTTATAGGGGCTTCATTCTGCTCCGTGTTCTTGTCTTCCAGCTCATGGGGCTGTGTACCCCAATAACAACTGGTCTTATTTTTAAAGACTGAGGCGAAGAAGGCATTAAGTACCCCAGCCTTTTTCTCATCCTTTGTCACTAGGTTTACCCGCGTATCCATTAAAGGATGGAGATTGTCTTTAGCCCTCCTTTTGTTGCTAATGTATTTATAGATCCATTTTTATTGTCTTTTATGGCAGTAGCCAGATTAAGTTCTACTTTCTTCCCACCTTCCCTTTAGTGGGCATGGGTCACTCCCATGGCAAGAGAAAGCTCTGAAAAGGAGCAGTATTAAGATGATGACAGGAGTCCTTGGGAGAAGATTTGCCTTTTCCTTTGGTTCATACTCATATTTATTTTCTCATCAACCAGCAGAAATGGATTCTAGCTACGAGTCTGAGGTCAGTTATGGCGCAGGGGATGCAGTTGTTTGTAATCAGCTCGACAGTGTTTATCATTGCACTCTGCGAATTCTGTGGCAGTCTATTTTGCAATAAATGACAGAGAAAAAGCAGCTCCTAAAGAATTACTTTTAAGAGTTGGGCTTCTCAAAGTGAGTATCTGTTTGAGTGCAACAGGAACCTGGATCTACTTCCATTCTTGGCATGGTGGTCTCTTGACTGCTGCTTTGTAACTGCCTAATGAGTCCTGGCTTTACAGCCCTTAGGGCTTCCCTTGAAACAGCATATTCTTAATGACTCTCTTCGACAAAACTGTTGCTAAGGAATGGACTCCCCAGTGACTGCACTTCTGTTCATATAATATCTGGTTTTGGTCTTAGCATGGAAATCACTGAAAGAAAGCATTGTTCTTTTCTTGCCAGTCGGAAACATGGCTTTGAAGGGACTCTAATTAGCCAGCTTCAGGTGCTGCTGTTCCAGAATTTCTTTGAAGTGAACGAGCCTGGAGGCTCCTGAACCTGTCTTACCAGAGCACAAGAAAAACAAATGGAGTATGGTGACCATATTTCCAAGACAAAAACACAATTGCTGGATTAAAAACACACCTAAATGAAAAGGTTTGGAAACAAATCCAATCTTTGATTCCTTGCAGTGCAGAGCCTTCGCTTCAGTCTTATTTCTAGTTCAGTACCTCTCAGCAGATTTCTGTCTGCAGTAGATGCTTCAGTGTTGTCTTCATGTGCATTGAAAACTTTGCTGTGACCTCTAATTCTTAGGTGTGGGTCAGCTCCCTCAGGAATTTCTAGTTCTCAGGAATTTCCAAGTTTTGCTTCTGCTGGAGGCACCCTGTCTGCTGTCTTTGACTGTTCCCTGCTCTACCCAGTATCCTGGAAGGGTCTCCATGAGCAAAGCATGCTGGATAGATTTGAGAGAGGATTGTTTCCATTGCTTTCAGAGTGTCTGCATGATTTAGAGTACAGCAGAAGCAGACCCTCAGGCTTAGTGGTGTCAGGGCAGATAAATGTGCAGTCTTCCTCCCTGCTGCTCAGCCACAGCCTTTCGAATAGAGTCATGGGTCACAACAGCAAAAGAAAATCATGCCCGTCTACTGCACTCTAGGAAAGAAGAAATAAAAGGCAACAGGAGGGAATAGATTGCCCTCTTGAAACTCCTGCCTGGGACCTGGGAGAGAGTTTTGACATACCTTGAAAACTGTGCATGTAGGGGTGAATAAACAGACATAGGAAGGGGAGATATAAACTTTTATAAACATTTTAAAATTATGAATTAAGAAAAAGAGTTAAGGAAAAGATTACTAAAGCTGGGAAAAGCTGTCTCAGACAACCTTGGTATCCATTTGTATCTCTGAGATGATGAGCGAGAATATAAGCAGCAACCTGTTCATTACAGAAACCAAGAGAAAATAGTGATGAAGCAAACTTATTTGGACTCAGTTGGTCCTAAACTTTATACAAACTGTTTGCATAACCCAGGTATTAAGGGGAGGCAAAGTGAAAGAAGGAAGGCTTATTTTGAATGGATAAGGTGTTCTTTAATTAAAATGGAATGTTTCTGGTTTGCATTAGCACAGAATCCTAGAGTAGCTGGAAGGGACCTTGAGGATCACCCAGTTCCACCCCCCTGCTGTGCGCAGGGACACCTTTTAGACCCAGTTGCTCAAAGCCACGTCCAGCCTGGCCTTCAACACTTCCAAGGATGGAGCAACCACAGCTTCTCTGGGCAGCCTGTGCCAGGGCCTCACCACCCTTAGGGTGACGAATTTCTTCCTTATATCGAATCAAAATCTAAGACACCTATTTTTAATTATTTGGACTATGTAAATGCCTGCATGCTCCAGTCAGTGACAAGGACTCTGTTGCCATAGTCTCTTTTTGAACCTCCATGAAAACAGAGCATTGCTAAATTGTTTCATTACGAGTAGTTATTACTGTGTTTTGCTTCTACAGCAACACTTACTTAACACTGAAGTGCAGTGCTTACAGGAGAATAATATGGAAGTCATGCTCTGAAATTTTATTCTATTGAGTGCTGATCTTGGAATGCAGATTCTAGTTTGGTAGAATAACCTTTGAAAATCAACTTCTCTTGGCAGATTATTTATTGGTAATATAACAATGAGGTCTGATCAACAATTATTTGTATCTCAAACATGCACAGATCATTCTGATCTAGAGAAATTGCTTTGGGAGGCAGAAATGAAGAAATGCATATGAAACAAACAGTATCCGCTTTATCATCAAAATGCACATCTTCAGACCTTCTTAAAATGGGAGAAAAATCATCTGATATTTTCTGAATGGAAAAAGCTATGTGACCTACTCTCCATAAACCTCTCCAAAGAGACACGTTGCCCATTCCATTACAGCAAAATGTTGGGAGAGCAGCTATTTTCTCACAAGTATGTATGTTCACTGATTGGCATTTAAGATAGGTTTGTTTGGTTTGGTTTTTTTTTGAACAATATCTCCAGGTGGTTTAAAATAGTACATGTAGTACAATTTAGTCTTTTGAAGAAGCAATACATTATTAAAACAATAAAGTATTTTTTAATTAATAGCTTCCTTTTGTCAGAATGGAAATAAAACTTGCATCTCAGCCTTAATTCAATTCCTATTAATCTATATGAAAATAAAGAGAAATATTTCAGAAATGCAAAAAATAATTCAGTTATACTTTCCTGCCTTGCACCATGGAAGATTGTAGTATTGATATTATAAAAGACAAATACTCCTTCAATTCTGCAGCTCTAGACAAACCAGAAAAGAACCATTTCTTATTGTTGAATATCAGGCTGGCTCTTTGCAGCATTGGCCCTAAATCTGAACCAAGGATGTAGGACACCAAGTAAAGAATGTGCAGCAGGCCATTTGATTTCATCACCCTTATAACATAGCTAGAATCCCAGGAAAATGGCATTAAATGTATGTGGTTTGTCAAATAATGTCATTCACAAACTGAAGCAGCAGCATCCGCTGCCCGCTATACCTCTTTCTGTTTATATGGAGATTGTAAGGCTATTACCAGGAATAAGACTTTGTATTCCATATTTAATGATGTCTCCTCCCACATCTTTGAATTGTAAGCAATTAAGTACTTTGCCCCACATATTTATAATGTCATATTTTTGTGGCCTGGCCTCCTGTTTAGCTGACAAGCCATTGATTTTCATGGCCTCTGTGCAGGTTCCCAGGTTTGTTAAGGGCATCCCCTTAAACCTGGAGAGAATTTGGTCCACCTCAGATCAAACAAGCTCAAGCTTGCTAGTGCACAAGCTGTTTCCTTGGGATTCCATAAAGGATTCTATGAAGTGCAGCTGTGAAGTGACGTTATTGAAATGTAATCACTAAACTAGGCTTTAAAAATCAGACGATAACTGCTTGTAATATCATTACTTATTGCTCAGATACTCAGAAGTTAGTTTGCTTGCAACAGCTGAACGTGGTAGCAACACTGAACAGTGACCTTAACCTTCTACAGAAAGATGCAGAGCTAAGCTACAACATGAAGAGACTTTTAAGTCTTTATTAAATTGGATAGATTTTGAATGAAGCTAGAACATAGTACATTTTAACTTAAGTATTATCAAAAATTTGGTATGATTTCCTGTTGAAACATTACATATCCACATTATGCCTCAGCCCCTTCTTGAACTCAGTGCTTCGTCTCCGTTACGTATGACAGAAGAGCAGAGGTTCCGCTGTTCCTGAAAATAGGTAGATGGATAGTGGAGAAAAAACCAAAAACAACAGTGACAAACAAGCCCACAAACAAACAGAACCCCAACAACAACAGAAGGCTACATCAGGAACTTACAAAGACATCAGAGGATTCTCAGCCTTTATAAACAGCTTTACTGCAGGAGAAACTTCAGTCAGAGCTCCCGTCTCTTCTTTGACATTACAATGAATAAGCTGTGAGACCAAAGGAAATTTAATCCTGATGCTTACAGTTATACTTACTAGTTAGATAGAACCATGATCATTGTCTGAGAGGAGGTTGCAGGATTTCACCATACTGATCTGGGGCATCACACTTATGAAGAGGCCATGTTAATAACACTCTTCTGGCCCATCCACATTTGAGATCCTCATTGCTTTCAGAGTTCTGATGGTATTTGTTGTTTCAAGATACCTAAAATGGGTCTGTGAGAGCTGTTCCACTTACTTTAAGAGATCCATCTTGTGTTGGTTTCCAGTCAGATAAGCAGGCAACCTTCATTTAGCAACATCTTGACGGTGCATATTCAGAACATAGCGTCTGGTGTGTTATCCACCTTGCATGCTTTAGTGCCGGGGTGCTTGGCTCTGGTTTTACAGTTGTTGATTTATTTTTTTTTTAGATTGTGAAAGGAATGTTCTAACGTTCATGAATGTAGTGTAATGTTATTGTGTTTTGAAAAGTTATAAAGTTGTCTATGAAATATCTGTGCTATGAAGTTATCAACAGTAACTTGACAAACAGAAGCAGCTCTTCATAATTGTTGAAATACTGGTATTCTCTACTTGTGGTTCGGCTTTCCTCAGAGGAAAAGTCAGTCCAGGCAGTTACCCTGTAGTGCCTCAGAGAGTAAAAGTAATAAAGGAAAACTACTGCTCAACTTCCAGAAACTATGTACAAAGTACTTTGGAAAAGTGACAGACAAAGAAGAGCTTATGTGGATCTCTTACGATTATTTACATTTGGTTATTGGTGACAGAGAGAAAAAAAATAATTTCTGGAGTGCTAGTATTTCTTTTCATCTGTAGACAGTAAAAGTGTTGATGAGAGAAGTTTTTTTGCCATTCACCCAAAAATGATGGTTCACGCTGATGGCAGAATGTTACAGGAAGATCCAGATGTTGTTTTAAGTTTAAAATGTGTTCCGATAACCTTTGCATGCCTGGACACATTTTTCTGAAAAGAGCATATGTATGTTTTCTTAAAATTGCTTGTTTGTTTTCTAATTTGACTTGAGTTAAATTTTTTTAAAGTGTTTTTCCCTTGCATCTAAAGACAGATTTCTTCTAAATGTATGTCTTGGCCATTGCCCATCTATTTTATTAAAGTATATTACCCTTATAGTTACACATTTGTTTTTTATTTACTCATACTCACATGCTGGTTCACATACCTATTTCCAGAGAGCCAAATGAATTAATAATGTTTGGGTTGCTTCAGGACATAAGCAAGTGAATGAGCTTGCTAGTAGAGTTCCTGCCAAAGGAAGAATTGGAGCTATTGGATTAAGTATATCTTTAAGAAGATGATGATGATTCTACAACTGTATTGTATCTGGCATGTTGCTGATTTAAAAAAAAAAAAAAGCTCAAGAAAAGACAGTACTTTATGTCCGCTTAGTTTGTGAATCATTAGAAACCTTTTCCCTGTATTATTCAACCCCATAACAGGGTGCAGCAGCTTTGGGGTATTTTCTGGAGAAGTGTGTCATGGTTTGGAGGTGAGGGTGTATGATGAACTTGTACGGATAAATTATGAGCAGTTTCTTACTTATAAAGAGAGAGCACTATGAATAGCTTTTGATCAGCGTAAACTGTACTCGAGTCTTACCTGCAGGTGTTGTAATTACTTCCACCTATCAGGGATACCCTTGAGTGGGAGTTGGTGAAAGCAAGCATTGCAAATTCAGGGCTTTTAGAGCAACTCTGGAGCACAGATAATATCTGAAAACAACAGATCCTGTGAAAGGTGAAAGATAGTGAAGTCAAACAGAAAAGACTAGAGAGTCTTGTGGTTTTGTCGTAGTGTTTATGTTCTGTCACCCACATTGTCACAGAATTCAGTGAGAAAGCTTTCTTTTATTCTCTTGGTATAAACATTTCAAATGCCACTAGAAAATCTCCAGTTAACCTCTAGTGGTGCAGAATGAGGCATAGTAAGATAAATTACAAGTGGATATAAACACTGCCTTAACTTGCTTCTTGGGTATGAGAGCAGTGAGACTGAAATAAGCTGCAGTGTGGCAAACAAGGAGTGTTAACTTGTCTGAAGATTCCAGGATGTATTTGTCTTTTGTAAATTGTCATCTGAAAGCCTCTGCAGCTGCTTATTGTCCCCAGAGAGGAATGACCCAGTGGCTGTTGAACAGCGTCCACAACGGGCTGGCTCTCGGTCAAATGCCCAGTGAGTCCCACTGTGGAGCAGTCTGCGGCCATGGTCAGCACTAGCTGTCAGTTCTGTTGTCAGCTTTTGAAAGAGGGACTCGAGATGAGTGGACTTGGCTTTTTGTGTGGTTTTTGTTGTTGTTCTTTTTTTTCTTTTTTTCTATGGTTCATTTTTCCAATTCAATTACTGTAGCTTCAGCAAAGGTATAGAGAAATGTGCACTGTAGTTACTACTCAAGTGCTTGGTTTTCCAGAACTGACTGGAAAGCACCCCTTTGCTTTTGTTCTTTTGCTTCGTTCCTTGGACATCAGTATCACATGCAAGCTTACAATAGGTATTTCATCTACAGGGCCTGTAACTGTAGCAAGATAAGTCAGTATTTTGGATGGATTTAGGAAGCATGTAAATCTTCCTGATTATATCGGTGTAAATATAGAGTTGTTTCTGGTGGTAATTACTGTGATCAAAAAATATTTCTAAACTACTTACAGCTTTACAGCTGTCATAGGCTTGTGAGGTGAAGAATATTTACAGATGGGGAATCAAATTCAAAGGAGAAGTGTCATGATTTCCTGAAGGCAACAAGGAGGCTGTAGCTCCTGTTCTTCTTTTGCACAGCTCTTAGCCTTTCTTTTACAGATTCTTGCAGCTGGGTTGGTATTGTTCATCTCTTTGAAAAATACCGGTACTATTTTTAATAATAGTGTGTGCATGAAAGAAGTTTTAAATTTAAAAGTAAGATCTGTGACAAAGTATAATTAGCATTTTCAGAGCTTTCGTACAGTATGTGAGCATGTGTTGCCCAAGGTGATATCTGGTCTTGCAAATTACTCTGAAGTAAATTAACTTGGTAAGGAATATCCTGTTATATATATAAGATGTACTGTTACGCTTGATAGAATTAGGAGTTCATGGCCTGTATAAAGTTGCATATGCTTTTATTAGTTGAAAAAAACCCTATCTGAATATATTCCATCCTGTAACATGGCATAGAAAAAGAGTAACCATTAGAGATTGTGTCTATTACTAGTGTTTTGTCTTATGCAAGGCTGTATAAAGTTGCAAGATTTGTTTTAGTTAAACAGGGCATATGTACTATACTTTGAATTCTGAGATTGATTTTAAAACTTAATTGTAGGAATGTCTAGAAGGTGATATACTCAAGAGGTGACACAGCTCCGTAACATTAGTATTTAGTAGAATAACATCCTAATACATTAAAGAATACAGCAAGTGTGTAAATGATGTGGAGTTTTTTGATTGCTTGTTTGTTTTTCAATCACAGTTTCAAAGAACATTCGAATCTTTGAGAAATGTATCCAGTAAATCTGATCTACATAAGACCTATCAGAAGTTTCGAAAAGATCTGGAAAATCTTGATTATTTGGCATACAAACGTCAGCAGGTAAGGACATGGAAGCTTGGTAGGAAGACAAAGAATAGTGGGCATAAATATGGTGGGTTGTAAAACTGATGTGTTTGATAGAGTTATTGTTCTGTCAGTACAGTTTTATGCTTTGTTTCATGTCATCAGGTAAGCCAATAGGAGAGGTGACAATTCTATTTAATGTGTATGATGTTGGACAGTATAGTTTTTGATTTCTCAACAAAGATAGGTAAAACAAGCAAGATATAGCTGCCTATTAAACTTCGTATTAACACATAGCATTAAAAAAACCCCAAAAAACCTAAAGGGCATAAAAGTACTGCTTGGATTTTTTGACTTGAAAAGTGAGCTAAATCCACATAAGTTAATGGAATCAGATATTGACTGTACATTCAAACCACTATTTTTTTCTTCTTCATAAATGAATTTACAAGGCTAAATTGCTTAAAACTTTGAAGTGCATGTGGTCCTTGACTAGTTCTTGCAAGATCAAGGTTATATCAAATTGTTAATATGTACTTAAGGTTGGACATAATTTCTGTTACTTATACATAACTTCTGTGAAAATGTCAGCTTTCATAATAGGTCTTTATGTTTTCATGTTCTTGGTAAAATAAGATTTTGCCTCTTTCAGAGCATACTGATGAAACACTTTAACATGTGAGGATTGTTTTGGTTTATATTTTTCTGAGTTCTGTCGCTTGGTGTCAGTGTTGTCAAACACACACTTTGCTTGGCAGCAGATCGCTTACAGTTGTTTATATCAGGTAATTGATTAGATAGTTAAAAATTAGGAAAGGGCTCAGGAACAGATGGTATCTGAACAGGTGAATATTTGATTCTTGAGAGAGGGAGGTCAGGGAGCAACTGGCTTGGGAGAGTTTCAGTGTGGCGGGAGCTGTTATTCTGGTGGCAGTGGAGCATAGTTCGTTGTGCCCTTTGGCATGGGGCTGCCAGCAACCAAAAGACAATGTTTTAACTGGCAACTAATGTGGGCTTACGTTATCTGATCTCATAATTACGTCAAACATAATAAATGTCACATCTGTGAGGGCTTGGAGAGTGTTTCCAAGCCAGGGAAGTGTAAATTCTATAATTACTTCTCAGGCTGTCATCACAGTTTCATTGGGAGTAGCTTTTTCTAGTCTGAATTCTCGCTCTCGACTTCACAAATTTCCTTGTTATTTCAAGTGATCTATGTGTGGTTCTCTACCAGACTCTGAATATGCTTCAATAATACTTCATTTCACCTTGAGTGGGGCATCTTTTTTCCTCTTTTCAGATCTTCACTAGCCTTCCCATCTCAATACTTTGCACTTTGAAGCCACTTGGAGAATCTCAACATCCTTGTTTAATACCATACATGCATCTATCTCCCCGTGCTGTTTCTGTTCTATATTAACTGTGCTGGCAGAAGCTTTTGCATTTGGAGATACTAAAGTTGCATTAGGTGCAAAATCACTTCCTACTTTCAATCACAGAACAGAAGATAGGCTGTTCTATCTTCTGTTCTGTGCCTCAATCTTTCTTACATGTTATACAATGCCATTAAGAAAATAAACTAGGCAAAGGCTGAAATTATTAAGAAAAAAAAACCCAAAACAACAGCCCCCAAACCAAAAACAGATGAGGGAGAGTAGAGATGTTTTCTGTGTCATAGTTAATTTGCATTGTATACCTGATCCGTAGTTTTATGGTTTTCTTGAGTAGTATTTTACCTGGTTTTGATGCTGAGACTTTTCATCTCAGTAGAACTTGCTGGAGAATCTGCAGTGAGGATTTTGATAAGCGGCCATATCTATTTATTGTAGAAAATGCTTTGAATTGTGTCCTGCTTTGAAAGGGAAGTGTTCTCTCTGTGAAAAGATTAAGATTTGGTTTGATTACTATGCAAAAATCACAGACCCGGGTTGGGACCAAAGCTGCTCTGAGTTTGTGACATTTTTATCTGAGTTAATGGAATGAACACATTGAATTGATAACAATTTATATGCTCTCTTACTAGATTAAGGGAATATTCATAGGGCCACTGGCAAAATGTTGAGTCACTACCATCTGTTTGGAGACAAACAATTGTATACAATATGAATATGAATCCGTTCATGGTAAAGTAAATGTTGTATGTAGTTAAAGTAATGAATATTGCTTTTGAATAAAATATGGTTATCTTTGTTTTTTAGATACGAGACATAAAGTGCAATATAGCAAGTTAATTCTTCAGTGGTGGAGCTTACAGGACAGATGGGAAATGAAAACAGTGCTTTTTAAAGGATGTTGGAAATGACCTATGTTGACTCTGATTTATAAATATAGACCAAACTTCTATGAGTGGTAGAAGTATCCAAGAGGCAAACATGTTTGAGATGATAGTTTATATTGAGTTGTTTTTAACTGGCAATTTTCAGAATGGGGTAGAAGCTCTTGAGTTCTCAGCCAGCAGATTGCCAACAGAGATGTCTCCTTAAAATGGGCAGTGAGGCCAAGAATTCAGTTCTGGCTCTTCTTATACAAAACCCCCGAAGTTGTTAGCATATGTTGATCAAGCTGCTTAGAGCTTTCAGATTCTAATTTTGCAAATAGGCTGAGCATACGTATGAGCTGGAATGGAACTGGAATGGCACTGGTCAGGGTGGCTAAATTTTTTGGTGATTACAGGGGAGGAAGATGGGATGTTTTTGGGGTTGGAGACTTCAGTGTTGTAAAAGCTGAGCTGTATGGATGACATCTAGTATTGTGGTCAAGAAACATGAATGAAGCTCTTCATCGTTCTTCTGTGCCTCAAACACAATGTGGAGTATTAAATTGCATCTATATGCGAGGTCTAGTTACTTTTGCTGTGATGAACTCCCACTGTATGCAAGTCTGCTGCCAAATCTATTGCTGCATGTCAGAGCTTTCCTTCTTACTGTTGGTTAGTGGAACACACATCTCCATCTCTACACACTTGCCATACTTTTCCAAGAGACGTGGCTTATTAGCCAAGTTAGTTGAAAGTCTGTTTATTCAGGCCAGAGGAAGATAAAACAGAAACAAAACATTTACACTCAAGGGTGGAGTGTAGGCTGACCCCTTGCAGGTGTCGCTTGATGTAGGTGAAGAAATGCCCAGGATCTGCTCACGCTCAGGTTGTGGTTGCTTGGCTGGCCAAGCTGAGTGCTGGCTACTGCAGAACCACCAGCAGCCCTGCTCTGGGCTTCATGTTCCTGTACTGTTTGTTCTTCCCATTCTGACATTTGTGTAACCCTGCACAGAGATCCTTCAGTGTGCTAAACTGACTTAGAATGACTTGCTTTTTGGTGATTTCATTATTTTGTTATTCAATTGCTCACTTAACACTCTCCCAGTTCCGGATGGATGTCCCTTCATCTGTCTAACTTGTAATGACCTGTTCTTTCTGTGTGCTTCTAGGGTTGGGTTACATTTACTAGAGGAATTTGTTTGGGTGGAGAGTATCAATTTACAGCCAGTCTGCCATTTTTTAGCCTTCCAGGAGATACATGTCTCCAGGAAATACAGTTTTTCTTTCCTGTCTGAGAGATAGTCTGGCAATTCCTTTGCATTGAAACAAGTTCTTAATTTCCTTAATACTGTCTGTCATCTCTGAAATTTGACTAAAAAACAATAACTCCATGCTACAATGAGCAGTAAAACTATTCTCTTGCTCTGTGACTTATTGGAATGTTTCCAATAATAGTTAAGCAAGCTTTACATTAAGCATTGTTTTATATCAACCTAACTATTAACATATCTGCAATATGACTATTTAGAAGGGAAATGAGACAGGACGAAATGGAAGAGCACTTTGGGATAAGAGCTGGTTTGGTGATCGAAACACTCTTCTCAGGCACTTCCTTTTTTCTCATGTGGGACCGTATTCCTGTTGAGGGGATGTTGTCCATATGTTGTTCAGCTGGAACAGTACTGGTTTAAGGCCATTCACTATAATGATCTTATTGTAAGGTCATTTCAGGAGTGTTGGCCAATAGCTACAATAAAAATGGAATTATAATCAAGTTCAGTGGTATTTAACACCTGTCAAACCGAAAAATTATTGCTGCTGCTGCTGTTCTTAGCATTAACAGTGCCTTCAGGATGCCTGTAGCAGTGCCGACTGTAACTCAGACACACTTAGTTTTTGCTTAAAAGTATCCAGCAATGTGGTAATCTAACATTTGCAACAGAACTTTAGTATGTGAACACACGCAAAAGCAGTATCCTGTTGCAAAGACATGCTAATTTAAGGTTTACTTGTTTGATTTTGATTTTGATTGTATGCCCTCAAGTTAATAGTGTGTTAAAGGAGTGAATCTACATGAAGCCATTTTGGTTATTCCATTTTAAAACCTTTCTGGGATTACTTCCTGATGATTGTTATATTTAGAAATGTTTTAAGCAGTTATTTTAGAAACTGAAGGAGTTAAGGGCTGCATTAAAGGGGCGCACTTTGCTTATGGGAAATAATGTTTCCAGGAAATGGAGCAGAGCCCTTAACCTGTTTTATTTCAGAGCAGTCCATCGTTATCAGCGTTGCAGTTGTCTTTGTGACCATAGAGGTCCAATTTACGTTTTAACAGTCTTCATTTTGGAATGAAGACTTGTTCATACAGTCCAATGGCACTTATCTGTATTAAAATGGAATAAGTGGACTTCTATTCTCTACCTTTGATTGTTCAATTTGCTTTTTAAGATGGCATTGTGTTGAGCATTAGATTTGTTCACTAAAGTGCTCTACTCCAGAAACTGGAGCCAAATTTTCAAAAGCGATTATCACCTATCAACTGGCAGGTTTATTGTGTGACAAACACTTCAAAAAATATGCTGAAAATTGAAGGGAGTTCAGGGTAGAGGTGAACTATTTGTTGTCAAGAAAACAAGCATTATGATGGAAAACTTAAGGAGCTCAGTCATTGTAACTTATCTGGAAAAGGTTATGGCTTGGAAATACCACAAATAGAGGTACTTAACTAAATCTTTATTCCAGTACACAGAAGTATGACACAGTCCAGTGGATGAAAGTCAGAAAAGTTCAGTCTGGAAAAGCAAATGAATGTTTTTGACAAGTAACTGCTGAGATGGCTTAGTTAAGAGGTGCAGTACATTAATCGCTGCTGGTAGCCTTTATATCCGTAATCCATGCCTTTCTAAAAGATGTGCACTGAGATGCAAATTAAAGGGCAGGAATAATTATGGAAATTTTTAAGGCTTGTGCTATTCATGAATTTGAATGAGAATTCTTTTTTTTTTCTTTCTTTCCCCTAGACTTAAGAATGATAGTACCTTTGGTTGTATATTTTGAGGGGAAAGGCAGATTTATACCTTTTGAATTGCCATCCTCGATTAATAAATGGGTGAGTTTGGTACCAGTCTGCCGCCGTCTCTTCTTCTGCAGGGTTGGATGTGTTGAGGTCTTTTTTAGGAATTTTTGAACAAGCTTAGTACTTCACTTCAGAGTAATTTTAGGGTCATATAGGCACTTGATTGCCATAGGATTTTCTAAAAATGCCTTCTTTCTTTCTTTTTAATTCACACATTAGAAACTATAAAATGAGAGTATAAGTTGTATTTCCAGTATTCTAGCTTCTGATCTCCCCTTGACATAAGAACAAGATTATATGTTTATTCTAATATGGGACAAAACCAGAATTTGCAGAATGTAAAGGGGGTTAGAGTCTGCAGAGAATAGTACTTGCTGATGCAAGAATAATTGATAATATGACAATTACAGTATTCTGTTAAGCAGCAATGGCCTCTCAAGGAGCTAACAAAACTGTTTTTATACAGCAGGAGTGGGCTGAGCCTTAAAAGGAATAAACCATTTGAGCTTAATTGTTTTTGACTTCTCAGGAGAATTTATTTTAGAAAGAAGCATGCAAAGTATTTGCCAAATGTATTTTAACAGTTGGCATCATTGATAAAGCAGAGTTAAGTATTAGTAGTATAACTCTCTTTCATGTTGATGCTAGATGCAGCTGTGCTGCATGTTGAGCTCCCTGAGCCACTTTTACAAAACAGTGATTGATTTTACCCTGACCTGATTTAATCAGCTGCTGATCACCCATGTCATGCTAATAGATTCCTGTCCCACAATCCCTCAATGCTGTGCTTAGTGGCAACACTATGCTCTTCTTGCGGCTTCCCATTTACTTGCAAATGTTGGCCAAAAGGATTGGCTGTTCCCTACCCAGGACCTTCTCGAGTGCAGTTTTAAGAGACCTCAGATCTACTGCTTTAGTGGCAACCGAGGAAGTAAGAAGTAAGGTGGAAGGAAGGAAATATGGTGAAAAAGGAAGGAGCAGATTTTTGGTGATGAGCCAGGTAAGCTTCCAGGTGATAGGGTAAAGTGGAGACCTTTAATTTCACTCTGCTGGTCCTGCTCTTCAGCAATACTTCACTGGGCAGTTAAATACAAGTCGTGAAAAACGCAGTTTTGCAGATAGTGTGCTATCTTTTGAAGTAATAGTAGCTTTTGATTGGTCTTCAGGTATAATCCATAGCAGTGTATGTTTTAATTATTTAGCCCTAATCAAAGATGTGGGAAAGTAAAAGATAGTCTCTTTCAGATAGCATCTGATCTACCAACAGGGGTGTCCTTGCTGAACCTTTGAACTGCAGCTTAATTTCTAACCCCAGTGGTTCAGGGTGTGACTGTTGTAACTGCCTGCAACATCAGTGAGCATGCTGTGAAAGAAGCAATGTGATGCATAAAGCAAGAGCTTGTGTAGCAGAGTAGAATTTTTAATTATGGAAAAAGGGTCACATGAGAGACTACTGGTCAACCACTCCCTTACAAGCCAGCATTTTAACTTATTTCTCTTTGGATTTTATATCAAGAAAATACAGTGCAAATTTAGGATGATGCAGAGATTCAAAGTGGAAACATTCAGTACTTGAAAGAGAAGCAACGTGATTTAGAATTAATTCGATTAAGTCTGTGGATGTTATTCCTTCAGGCTTTCCTAAGGCAAACCTACTGCTAACTTTAAAGTGGTATGGGATTTTCTTGAACAGAGATGGTAAGATCAGGCTCTCTATCCTAATGATTAGGATTTTTAAAGAAAAAGGTATTCTCTGAGCTGCTGAAGATGCAGTGACACTAACTAGATTTAAGTGCATATGTTGAGAATCTCGGATTAGGCAGTGGTTTGCTAAAGTGCCCTTGCACTTACTTGCCCTTATTTCAGCGATAACTTCTCTAGTCTAAATAATTTGAGTTCCTCACACTTGCAAGGAAGGCACAAATAAAGAGCATCTGATATGGAGGAATAACTGTGGGTGGGACAGATACAGCGCTCTAAGGTAGATGGTAAGATTTAGCTGAGAGTAAAGGTGAAGTAATGAATTTGTGTATTAAAATGCACAAAAGAATAATTCTGTGCTGAAGCGCCTAGACTCTTTGAAATGGCAGTCATTAGCTGTGACATTTCTCGTACAGATAACTACTGGAGTTGGTTTTTTTTATTAAAAAGTTACGTTTGGGTAAATCTACAATTTTTCTTAAGAGCATGAGGTGGATAGACTGACTGACTTCTATCCAAAAATATTATTTGCTCTAAGTTCAGATTGAAGTTCCTGTTCTGTTTGATTTGTGAGGCTTAAAGCAACATGGTCTAGCGAGTCTGATATTTGTAATTCTGGGTGATCTGTCTCTTGGCTTGACAAAGGTTTTTCAAAGTGCTTCATTTTCTGGTCCACTGCAAAATGAAGAAAAATCTTGAAATCTCTGGGATGATTTTAGAATTACAAGTGGTCACCAGCACTTCTGATGAAAAAATACAGTAGAAATCAATATGTTTCTGCATTAACATTATGTCTAGTGATCCAAGATATGTTAATTACTTTAAACGGATGATTTTCTAAAACTTGGATTGAAACCGACTAAAGACAAGGTTCTTGATACACTGACCTGTTAGTTGTGAAACTGTAATAGCACTGAAGGTAGTCGCTTTGGTAGAATTCCGCCAACCACCAAGAGAGGTTCCAGTCTTTGACCTTAAAGACATATTTTCGTACCTCCAAATGCTGATATCAGTTCACCTTTTACTGTGGACTTTGGAAACGAACACATTCAAACTGTTTCAGCATGCTCTAGTATTTTATACGACCCCAAAGAATTGCAAACCACTCCGCTATCTTTTCCGAAACTCATTGGAGTTTGCTTTCTGCTGCTAATCTAATAGTCATGGCAGTCCGAGCTGGCGGTTCCCAGGCAGTCAGTGTGCCTGCGCCCTGGGCTGTCTCCTGGGGTTCCTTGGCAGTTTCTGTAGCTGGAGAGACACCACCTTGGCTGGAGAAAGAGGAGATAACGTAGTGCAGTGGCTGTAGACTCCTGCTTAGTTCAGAATGCAGGGGTAACTCAAGTACTGTTTCTGTACAGATCCAAACTTGTGCTGCTGTTGTTGCAGTGAGAGGCAGGTTTTTCCCTGGGCACACGGTGCATCAGATGGCTGACAGTGGTTTGCCTCTGGACTGATTTGCCAGGCTCCTCTGAGCCCCTTATGCACATCGGATACACACAGAAGCAGTGTTTCTGAGTGGATTGTCTTGTCTGCTTTGTCATCCAAATCTCAACTGTAATGCAAATTTTGTCATCTGTACGTGGTCAGCTTCTTATATGTGAATTCTCTTCATAACAGAGAATGAGTCATAAATTTTAAGAAGAAACCTTGGATGAGTTTATAGGGCATAATAAGATAATCCTCATGTTAGCCAAATGGCTTTGAGGTATACAAAGGTTTTGAGAATAATTGGAAATGGTAAGCAAGCAGTGATTTGAGAAACATATCTGAACTGATTATACTTCAAGTTTATATTATATACTTTCTGATTAATGGAAGCTCCTTTGAATAGGAGATGACTTTTTACTAAACTTCTATATTGAAGAAATAATCAAGGATCATAAACTATCCACTTTGCAGGGAACTTCTTTTATACTGTCTTCCCTGCTTCCAGTTAATAGTCTGTTTTGTCCAGTGTCTCTGTTACAATCAGTATCAATAGATCTATGTAACCCAGGTGTTCTATGGAGACTGTTTTGGGAACTACCACATTGGGTTATCTGCCTTCCATTTTATTTTATTGACTTCAGTACTGAGTTTCTATATTCTGAGCTGACTTTATTTATACTGGTTTAAATGCGAAGTAGTTTCAGGAAGTTAATAGTGTTATAAACTTAGACCGGTATAGCTAAGGTCGGAATCTATTCTAATTGGACAAGAGCACTTTCAGTAAATTAAGTG